>OZ021729.1:72836797-73079297 GCA_963978545.1 Linyphia triangularis
GATCAGAAATCGTTTGCGTTTTTTCTCATTGAAAATCGAAGTGCGGTGGGTTACCAGACGAAAATAATTATTCACTTTTTGGCAAATTATGATATAGTTGGCAATCGGATGTAGTTCAACTCATTCAAAATCGGCTTTGGACCAGTTTCGGCCATTTTTGCAATGACAGACCAGTGGATTCGCATAATTCACTACATTCTGTAAAAAAAATTCAGAATGATGTTTGATGGGGAACCAAAAACTTGCAGTTGCCTCTTGGACCGGACTATAAGTTCACAATCTATAATCAGGTCCGACTGTCAGACAGTGGTCGATGTTATGCAATTCTACAATATTTATCGACAGTAAAACTATCGAAACTAATTATCGATACTTTTAAACGGATATACCACATGTCTATAGAAATTAAGGCTTAATGAACGCAACTTCGGTTTAAATTTTGAATGAGAGTTCGTCTCGTTGATAACATTTATTTGGCATATTTACGAAGAAAGAAAAAAAAAAGAAAAAAAAAACTTTTTTATCGAAATCAATTTTGGTATAGTGCGGAAAAGTTGCTTAATAGGTCAGTTCGAACACACACAAAATTTGGTCAATTTTGTTTCCTATTTAGCCGGACCCTTCTGGCATTGAAGAAGTTAAAAAAGACCAAAAAATGCACTTTGAAGCCATTTTTGGGGATATTACTTTTTGAAAATTATTTTTTAAAAACCGGCATTGTAATAGCATGGAATAGTTGCCTAATGGATCAATTAGTAAATACAAACTATTTCGTCCATTTAGTTTCATATCTAGTTGCGCCCCTTTTGATTTCAAAATCTGCATAAATGTCGTAAAATTATTGTAGATTAGACTTCTCTCTCACGAATTACCTAATAAATTAGTTTACTTTCATAACTACATCTCGTAATTAAATTAATCTAATTATTACTCATTTTTTTTCAAAAAAAATAAAAAATAATAATTTAAAATGATAAGAAAAAAATTTATTTTTCAGCCAATTCAGAAATTTTAAAATGGTCAATAAAATGTCGAGTTTACCACGATAAAACCGAGAACAAAATCGATTCTCAAAACTTAATTATAAAGAAACACTTTAAATATTTAATATATTTTTATCCCATCCCCTTTCTATATCACTGTTTAGCCAGAGTGTAAAATTGAACCTAAAAATTGATTAATAGACATAAATTTATATTTCGTTTGAAAAATGAATTAATGTTTTTTTAAAAAAATTCAGGATTTGAATGACTTTTCGCTTGCACCCCCTCCCCCCCATCTCCCCCATTCCCTCAAGTTTTCCTGGCGTCGCCTATTTCAGACATAATTCATTAAATCCAGTCTGGTCCTGCCAATAAATATCTTACGACTATTTTTAAAACATTATTACAAATACGGTAGAAATGTCATTTGGTCGAGTCATGGAAGTCAATTGATTTTAAATTAATTGATAATCTAGAAGTTTTTCGGAAGCTAATATCTGTTTAATGATAGATGTCCACTCAAATTTAATCCCTCCACTCTCATAAGTAAAGTAATAAAGTCTCCTAAATTTTGGAAAAGTTTGAAGGACAATTTTGAAATATAGTTTGGAATAAACTAACGATTTAAGGAAAATTACTGATGTGTGAATTTAAATTGACCATTCCATGAGATAATTCAATGTTTCTATTATAGTTTTTTTTATTAATTTTAAAATTGTAAATAGTATCGACAGTATACAAGCTTTAAAGAAGTGGCAACGGTCAAGTTTAAATAGATATTTCTAGAATTTTGTAGAATGACCACCAACCTATAAAAATTTATCAAGGTCTGTCCAGTTTAGTTTCGTCTGCTGAAGTTTTTGGAAATAAGCAGCTGTGGACGCAACTCTGAGGTTTTTTTTTGAACGACATGAAGTTGTTTTTATCCCCTTTACATTAACTTCAATTTTTTTTTTGTGTATGTGGCTACTGAGCTGAAACTCGATAGATAGATTCAATGTCAATGACAATGCATTCTATTAAGTTTTAAAGACAGTCACTGTCATTGAACGTTCTCTTTTACACACTACAATCGTTTTGGGAGTACTAACAAATCCCACTTTATTGATCATTGTTGCAACTCTTTCGTGTTGGCAAAATTGTTTTAATCGGAACACATAAAATGATAGTTGGACGTGAATGCTTAAAATCACATTCGTTTTTAATAAATAAATTTTGAAACTTAGTTCGCCACACATTTTGCCGATAGAAATGTTTTAAATATTTAAAATTAGTTGCAAAATAGCACACGCTGACAAACGAATCGGCGCTATGTTAATGCGAATATAAAAATTGTCAATGCGTATTGTTTCTACACTCGCCGTCGATTTGTGAAATAATCTTGCTCTTAAAATTCTCATAAAGCGGACTAACTTTATTGGAATTTTGCACTGCATTATTATGTGTCGCCATTGCCAGGGAGAAGAGCACACGATGCTTTCCATTCGAAGCTGTCTTCCAAAATGCAGACCCATGCGGGTCTCCCTTCATGGGGCCTCAAAAAGGGGGCTGCCAAACGATAAATAAGATTTCACTTCACCTACTCCACTCTAGTAACGGAGATTGAACACATAAGAATTTATATTAAAAACTTTGTTAAGCGAATAAATTTGTTGACCCTGGCGCCTTCTCGAAGAGTTTCTTCCAGTTGTCTCTTCGTTTGGCGACTGTCCTCCAATTTCCGGCCCTCCAAACGTTGAAGTTCTTTTCGACACAGTCGATGCACCCAAGACGAGGTTTGCCTCTTCGTGTTATTCCTATAGGCTTAGTTAGAAATAATTTTCCGCTGTTCTGGTCTTCCTGCATTCTAACCAGATGCCCAGCCCCATTTTTATTCTTTGAAATTTAAAGAATTTGATCAGATCAGGCTCTTTAAAGATATGACATAGTTCTGAATGTGTTCGCCTTCGCCATGATCCATCTGTTTGAATTCCTCCTCAAATACTTCGTAGGACTTTTCTTTCGAAAATTGCCATTGCTTCCTCATCCCTCGAGGCACATGTTTCAGATGCGTATGTTAACAAAGATCTTATTAGAGTTTTGCATAAAAGGAATTTAGTTCTTAATTTTAGAAAACTGGACCTCATATTTTTTTAGACTGTAGAAACATGTATTTGCATTTGGGATACGTTTGATGATTGGTTGGTTTCAGATTATCCGGCGCCGTCAGCAACACGAGGGCTATAATGCGCCGAAACATTCGTCATTAGACAAGCCAACATACATTTACTACTATTCATGGATGGGGAAAGGTTGTAGCCTCTGTTAGTCGCAGGACCAGAGCACCTAATAACAAGTATTAGGTAGAGGACTGACTTGGCTCCATATTTCCCACGTTGATCTTGAAGGGAACGAGATTGCGGACATGTTGGCAAAGGCTGGTGCTGGCGAGGCCTCTGTTCCGTCAGTGCCTCTCACCTTTACGGAGATTCATTCTCAGATTAAACACAGGAACAGGACTACTTGGATTGTCCCCCCAGCGCACCATTGGTATCAGTATCCCCGTCCTGGGGGCTCCCTTGCTCAGGGTTTTAATAGACAGGATCAAACTACTCTTCCCCGCTTTCGAAGTGGCCACCTTCAGACATTGAAATTTATTGAGGGATCCAGAAGCTTCGAAATCTGCAAACACTGCTCTACTGAACAGGCTTCGCCTGATCACATCCTCGCGTGCCTGGGACTATCTAAGAAGGATTTGGCCGATGACCCAGTTTTGGTGTTGGATTTTTTTGAGGGTGTACGACATCATGGACCTGGTCTAGCTCTACTGGCCTCCGGGGGCATGCAACAACAACACATACATTTACAAACACCCATGTCTAACACGGGACTCGGAACCCGCAACCTCGCGGTCTAGAAGCTAGCACGCTAACCACTATACCGTTTGGTCGGCGGGATACGTTTATGAGTTTCTAAAGTTAGGTCATTGTCAAATCAGTCATACGAAACGCCAGTAGTAGCTTGCGTAAAAGCGGTCTTTTAGTGACAGACCCCAAAATTCGATATAATGCATTCTTAGTGACAACGAATCTGTTCTATTTCAACGTGAATGGATGACGGAAAGTTGGATTATTAGTATTCCCAGCATAGAAGCGCGTGTAAAAGTGACCATTTAGTGACAGTGACAGTTGCCAAAACTTGATAGAACACATTCTCATTCAATTAGAATATATCTGTCAAGTTTCAGCTAAATTGGATGATGGCAAGTAGGTTAATTAAGCCTTCTCAGATTTGTCAGATAGCGACACACACAAAATCGAAGTTAACCCATTGAAGACGACTTCGAAATTGATATACATTCATTGTTTTTAACTTTTACCTTGTTTATTGGCATATTGTGAATTTTTTTTTAATATTTTTTGGAAAATTATTTTTATGATTTAAAAAAAAAACACTAAGAGGAACCACAATCGTGATTTATTAGCAAAGAAAAAAAAAACCAATATAGTCGATTGGCAAGTTTTCTTGCCTACCGTCGTTAATGGGTTAATATAAAGGATTTAAAAGAATGAGAGACAACCTCACATGCGAGATCTTATACCAGCTGTATTAGTGGAGTTCTTGACTGAGGCGACTGCAATTTTCGGACCCCATCGAACATCATTCCGAATTTTTTATAGAAATTGGAGAAAAGTGAGTAGATTACGAATCCCCTGGTCTGCCGTGGCAAAAATGGCCGAAACTGGTCGAATATCGACTTTTAATAAGTTGAAAAAAATCCAATAGCCAAATGCGCCATAACTTGCCAAATAATGAGCATTTTTTTTTTATTTGGTAACCCTCACTCTTTAATTTTCAATTAAGAAGGTTGCAGACGATTCAGATATCTGGAGACGGTCTACTTGCATCTATTAAAAGGGAGCCAAGTTGGCAATAAGCATTACGTCACTGATGACGTAACTAATGTCGCCAATTTGGCTTTCTTTTAAAAGATACAAGTTTTTCGAGCCAGAGATCAGAAATAGTTCGAGCTTTTTCTCATTGAAAATCAATTATGCAGTGAGTTGTCAGACGAAAAAGCTTGTTCTCTTTTTGGCAAGTTATGACATATTTGGCAATCAGATTTTAGCTCAACTCATTCTAAGGAAATTTTTTTATCAGTTTCGGCCACTTTTGCCACGGCAGACCAGTGGATTCATAATCTACCCACTTTTCTCCAATTTCTATAAAAAATTCAGAATGATGTTCGATGGGGTCCAAAAATTGCAGTCGCCTCTCAGACTATAAGCAAAAGTTTACTAAGCAATCTAACGTCGTCAAATCTTTGACTATTAATCAATCGGGTTCGTACTCCACCCTTCAACATTGTCGATAGAGCTTTATCGATTTGTAAGTACTACAGGATATCATTATCATGGTGCACAGAGTTACACTCATAATTCGTATCTTTTTCAATCCATTGATGTTTTCTCCCGCTTGTTATTGATAGATCGGCCCAAAGTGACTTAATGACACTTATTGCAGTATTTCAGGTGGCTTGGATCATTTTATTTGACATGAACGTGTATTGAATGACAGTACAGATAGGGAAGGATTGATTACAAGAAATTGCCTCTATTTTTACTTTCAATTACCTATATGTTATCTATCATAGGGTATTGAAAGTATTGCATTCAACCAAAAACACTTAGATTTTTTTTTTTTTTTTTAACATTTCTGCACGTTTCCTAACGTGTTAAGTTTAAAAAAGAAGTTGTCAAGAAAAAAATATGTTTGTATCTCTGTGGTCAAGATAATTCTCAAAAGGATTGGCCGACAATGCTCAATTTTTGTGCGTAGGTTAGTGGTAGCCATGTGATCTGTTATTCAGGTTTTCGTCAAAATTGCACATGCGCATAAGGTATCTGCCATTGAAAATGTTAAGTTTTTTAGCAATTGCCAGAAAGAGCCTTTTTATGTACTTTTGTGTTCCGATTCACCCCACAAATTGTAAAATCGAGACGAGATAAAACACGAAAATTCGTAAAATAAAAAGTTTTTATAAACCAAGTTAAATTAAGTATGGCATATTGTTGTGGATGTTTATACTTATCTAAAAAAATTTTAGTTAAATCTTAATCAGGTACATGTTAGTGATTACGGGTATAAGTTTTGGAGAAGTTAAAACTCACTGGATTGTATACGCGCTGTTTCAGAATTTTCTTAAAAAAGAACAGTGTTGGAAACCCCCACAAAACATATGTTCTGAAATTCGAGACACGTTATCCAAATATATATATATATATATATATATATATATATATATATATATATATATATATATATAACAAAATAGCTTTATTTGTATAAAATAAAAATGTAAATTAATGAAGTTTCGTTCCGATTCGCCCCGCTGTTCCTATTCACCTCATCTTACGGTACTAATTCTTATGTGCAGTTGCATCTTAAGTGATTTTGACCTCAAATCGAGGTTTTCATTGCGTTTTACCACTTCGAAGGAAACATCCATTTAATGCAATTGTCTATTTTTTTTTACTCCAAAAACATGATAGTATGCATTGTCATCGACAACGAGTCTACTTACTAAGTTTCAGATCAAATGGATGACACCAAAAGTGAGTAAATAAGTTGCCCATTACAAGCAAAATCGAAGTTAAAATAAAGAATTGAAAAACATCAAAATGGCAAGGGCTTTTTATTTATCATATGTCAACAACCTTAGGGAAAAGGTTTTCATTCATGAAATATCTCCACATTGTGCTTGACTATGGTTTGGTATCTGAATGTGACGTACCGCTGTAGAAACTAGTGTAAAAGCGCCCCTATATGGACATCCCTAAAACTTGATAGAATACATAGTTATTGGCAACTAGTCCCTCTTCTAAGTTGGTTGGTTTGTAAGCTCAACGACCTATTTTTGTGCACAATGACCGCTAATCAGGCCGGGACCTATAGCTTAATGTGGATTCCGAACCACAACGAACATCCTTTCCAAATCCGGGATTCGAGCTCGGCACTTTTGGCATGCATGGCCAGAGTGATAACCATACAACTATCAGATGGGTCCCTCTGCCAAGATTCAGGTCAATTGTGTGACGGCAAGTGGGTAAATAATCCCTCCTTTTCGTAATATTTAACCCTTTACACTCCAGGCCTTTTTCGCGAGGAGGAATCAGCAACTCGAGACATTTTAGGTTCGGCTGGTGTTTATGGATTTGCTTCATAGAAACTAAACACAGTCATTGGCCTTGCCTCATTCGAATTTCCGCATCACACCTAATGGTCCTCTCGTGGTTTGGCATCTAATCGTGTGGCGCCTGAGAGGCGCCACTGGAGTGCAAAGGGTTAAGCAATCTTAAATTCGCAAGCTGCACATGAGTCCACTAGTATCCAGTTTAATCGATAACAAGTTTTTTTCTATTTATTTTTAAGTACCTTACTTAAGCATCGCACTGTTGAATGACTGTGTCGAACAATGGTGGCTACCGCATAGTACATCCGTCGTGGCTACAATGTTCTCACCTCGCCGTGGCGTGCTAGCTCAGGAGTCGAACTCGCATTCTGGCAGAGTTACAAATTCCGAGGTTTAATTTGTAAGAGAACGTATTTGTTAATAAACACACATCGAGAGTCTAATCTTCAGCGTTTTTAACCCATTGAACGGCTGTTCCGGATTATTTCGTCCTTTTATCCCCAGTTTTTCCAGCAATACACAACGTTTTAAAAATTTATAAATAAAATTTAAAATACAATATTTTTAAAATATTTTTATTAGGATGATAGTTTAAAACCCATTTAAAACAAATTGAATAAAAAAATAAATTAAATTAATTATATATTAGAATCAGAGAGTCGTTGCCATGAATGAAAGAATACTAAAATAAAAGAAGTCCAGAGGCATCATTATTATTTGGTGTGTTCTTGGCCATTAATATAAATAATGTTTCATCATTTTAAAACTTAGTGGAGGAATTTGTACAAGAAATAGGTATAGACCAGCGTCAGCCACTAAGCGGCCCGCGGGCCGGATCCGGCCCGTGACAACTTTTTCTCCGGCCCGCCGGCAGTACAGAAGAGCAAAAATCAAATTTTGCGGAAATAATTTTGATTTGCCTACAATAGTATGTGTTTACTACCAAAAACCGCGTATTCCATTACGTGGCCCGGGTCAGTAAGTCTGAAAAATCCTTTTTTTTCTTTCTGAGACTGCCATAAAAAATAAAAAAAGCAATAGTTTGAATTATTACCAATGACGCATTCTTTCGCATTGCTAAGTTTTGTACTTATGATACCCTACCCCCTCGATTCGTGAACGGCACAATTCAATTTCTGCTTTTCTGAATGTGATGTGCAGGATTTGGGGGTTTTAATGCATACTGGTCTCTTTTGTTTTGACGTGACAAGAAGTATTACGATCCCTATGACTCCAGTGCAATAATGCAGTCGAAGACTAGTTTTAAACGCAAAGTAAATAGTGAAAAGCGGACCTGCCTTCATCGTCTCGCAAATAACATCGACTAAAATGGAAGGTTTAAGAAGTATGGTTTAAATATCTTTATTGATTATGAGCTTATGTCCAGGCACATTGTAATATTGTCACTAAAGATTAACTTCTTTTATGACTTTGATTTACGATGTAAAGAAAATTATTTTTTTTAATTATTAGAAACAAGAATCAAATATCAATTGTTATTTTATTAATATAAAAAAGTTAAATTATTGTTTCAGTTTTCAAAATTATTTTATATTGTTGAATCTTTAGTAATTATCGCATTTCTAACATTGAACATGTGTAGTAAAGCAATATATTTATTGGCTTATTCGGTATAAATCTGCGGCCCGCGGAAAGTTCCAACATAAGTCATGCGGCCCGTCTCTATAAGTTAGTGGCGAACGCTGGTATAGACAGAGATTTGTTCATTATGTAGAATTTTGTTATTAATATAAGGCATACACCACTGATCTAGCTACAACTTCCGAATAGTGCATGACTTGAAACCGAAGAAGGCTAAACAAGCATCATATTAGCAAATTTTCTCCCAACTAGTTAGAGTGTGTTGGTAACCAAGGGCAACCTGTTATGTAGCACAGATGAGGGGGGTATTCAATTGGCTTTATCTGCTTGCAGAGCAGAAACCTCTTTTATAAGTTATTCAGAAGTTATATTGTTATATATAGTGATCAAGTATGATCACTAAATACGTATCACTTACGTATACAACCAAAACATGCAATGTGTTTTAGAAGTTGAAGGAAGAAATGCATTCCGGGAGGTAATAACAAGAGAGATTTCTCACAAATTTGAGCTAGAACAGGATTAAATTTACTTCTAAAAATACTTTTGCCCTAAAAAATTTACGAAATTTAATGCATATCCATAACTAATAAGCATTATCACACCTCCGCTTAATATACCTACCAAAATACTTCATCAATTGGAAAAGCACAGTAAAAAATATTAAAAACTTCATTTTTTTTTTTTTTTTTGCCTATTTGTTATGCGAAGCAGCAATAGAAATGTTATAAGCTAAAAAAGAACGTATTTTTAAATTTATTTATAACGTTGTTCGTAAACTTACAACTCTGAAGGGAAGAACATTTGCCATATGAGGTTTTCTGGGATCAAATCTCAATTTGGGGAAAAGGAGGGGGGGGGGGGTGGAGTTCTTTGCACTGCGGCAACTACTTTAAAAAATGTAATCTAGACGAAGGTGGTTGTGATAAAATTTATGATTTGGCAATTGTCGGTCTCCCTAGAGGGAGATTTTCGATTTTTCTCCCATTTGAGACACAAATGCAGAGCACTTTTCTTGAAAGTTGTTCTCCCAATACTATACCTTAAGTTTAGGCCTTTATTAAGTTGGTTATTTTCGGATTATCTTGCGCCGTCAGCAACACGAGGGCTATAATGCGCCGAAACATCCGTCATTAGACAAGCCAACATACATTTACAAACACCCATGCCTAACACGGGACTCGGACTCGCGGTCTAGAGGCTAGCACGCTAACCACTATACCGTTTGGTCGGCGCCTTTATTAAAGCAATATCTAAATAAATCAACAAATAGCAAACTTAAAACACACTTTATAAAAAAAATGTGATTAAAAATTTAAACAAATGAGAAAATATCTTAACACCCCCCCCCCCCCTACTATTTTATTTTATCAGAGAAATAAGTTTTTAAAAAACTAAAATTAACTACTTCTACGATTAAATGTGATATTGCAGCAACAAAGGAATCGTTATGATTTAAATTGCTTTCGTTAGAAGTTAATTTATTTCCCCAACTCAAACGGAATACGAGGCCAATCTAATAGATAGAAATGTCATTGCGTTTTAACGTTATTGAGTCTTTCTATTATTGTGTTGCCAACATTCATTTTCCCGAAAGGAATTTCGTAGAAAGTAATTATTCGAGAATACATAATAATCAAAACACATTTCTAAGAGCATTGCCGATTTCTTGCATATCAAATTAAAAATTTTAAGATGTCAAAACCAAGACTACTTGGACCTAAAATTTTTCTATCTAATAAATATTGATTTTTTCAGACCCAAATTTTAAAACATATAATAGCACGTTTAAAGATTTTTTTTTTTGTTTTGATTTTCGTGTTATTGCATTAAAAATGGTTGGTTTATAAGTTCAACGACCTACTTTTGCATAACAACAGCTAATCAGGCCGAGACTTATAGTTAACATGAATTTCGAACCACGACGAACATTCATACCAGAATTCAATTGCGGCATCTATAGAGGAAACATGACACCACTCAAAATCATCGATGCGTTATCAATTACAAGATTTTTATTCAAGGCATTCTAAATAGCGAGTGATAAGAAACCTGCGCAGCGAACGGCGCACAATCTCCCCCTCTCGCCAAGCTTCTCGCCAATATTCGCCACACACCCCACCGGTGAACAGAATGTTCACCCAATTAAACATATAATGCAAATCAAAGCAATGAAATAAACAATCAAATGAAAATAAACAATTAAGATACATACTTAAAGATCTTGCAACAAATAAATTTTAAAATTAATTAATAATGTACTCTTCATTAACATAAATGTGAAAAATAAGAACAAATTAGTTTAAGAACATCATGTGATTTCTAAAAGATAAAGCAATTGGATTGGTTTTCTGAAGAGACCTTTAGAAGTTTTAACTAAACAAGATCTAACATTGTCTCTTCCAATATATATCTCTTTGATTACCCCAAGTTCCCACAATAATTTTGACTTAACATTCCCTTCAACAATCACCACATCATTTAATTGCAAGTTTTTACGAAGAGATGGGGATTTAAAGTTATTAACAGTCTTTAACTGGAGTAAATACTGTTCTTTCCAGCGTCTCCAAATTTGTTTCAAAAGGAGTGTCTGGTAAGTCTTTCTCCTTTGGTATGATTGCTTGGCCGCTGTAGAGTCAATCAGTTCGATGAAATGTACAGGGTATTTGGAATCACCATAACCTAATTCGAGGAAGTGAGCCGGCGTGAGAGGTTCTGGCTCCCCTGGGTCAGTCTCTACATAGGTTAGAGGTCGATTGTTGACGATGACTTCAACCTCTGAGAGAATCGTTGAAAGTTCTTCAAATGTCACAAGTGCCTTGCCAAGTATTTTACGCAGTGGTTCCTTTACAGTCTTAACAAGGCGTTCGTAGAAGCCACCCCACCAAGGGGCACGTTCAACTATGAATTTCCAGCTGATACCTTTGTCTGCGACGAAATTTTGTAACTTGCTGTCTTTCAAGATGTTAGTGAAATACGTTAACTCTCTTTGAGCCGCTTTAAATGTAAGAGCATTGTCGGAGTAAATCACTTGGCAATTACTTCTTCGTGCAAGGAACCTTCGAAAAGCAAGTAAAAAACACTTTGTGGACATGTCCGATACTAGTTCCAAATGAACGGCTCGTGTTACAGCACACGTAAACAAAGCGAAGTAAGATTTTTGAGTATCTTTACTGTTCTTCACAAGGATTGCACCTGTAAAATCAACACCTACGATTTGAAAAGGAGGAGATCGGGAAATTCTATCTCGTGGCAACTGACCACTCAGTTGATCAGCTGGTTTGGCATTATATTTTTTGCAAATGAGACAGTTGCGAATGACCGTTTTAACTAATTGACGGATTTTAGGTACCCAATAATGTTTTCGAAGTTGAGTCAAAGTTGCGGATACACCACAATGACCTATTTCTTCATGTACTCTAGTCACAAGCAACTCCGTAAATTTACAGCGTCGAGGAAGAATTACAGGATGCTTTTCACCAAAGCATAAATCTGCTTCGAGCAACCGTCCAGTAATTCGTAACAAAGAGTCTTGATCCAAATAAGGCACTAAACTCTTTATTTCCGAGTTATTCTGAAGTTGCTTGTTACTTCTTAAAGCTGATATTTCAGCAGAATAGAATTCGGTTTGAACGTATTTGATCCAAAAATATTCAGCATTTTGTATCTCATCTGCAGTAAGATACAAGCTCAATGATTTATTTAAGTTCTTAACATTGTTCACGAATCGAAAAATCCATGCGGTTACTCTCAAAAGTTTTTTAAGACTGCTGAATCGTTCTATGTCGACAAGAGATTCCTTCGGTTGGGTAACTGCCACATGCACACTGGAACGAAGTTCCAATTCTTCAGAACAAAGTTCCGAATCTAAAATTGGACGATGAAGATTTGGCCAATGGTCAGGTGGTAGTTTAAGCCAAGGTGGACCGTTCCACCACAGTTCGTTTTGCACTAAATTGAGAGCAGATGTACCACGCGAAATTAGATCAGCAGGATTGTCCTTTCCTGGACAGTGTCCCCACCGGATCGGGTCAGAGAGCATTTGGATTTCTTCAACACGGTTTTTGACGTATGGTTTGAATGTTGAAGAATCGCCGCGAATCCAGTAGTACGAAATAAGAGAATCTGTCCAGTAGTAAATGTTGTCGTCGAATCTGAGGCAAGATGATACCTGTTTAGCCAACCTAGCTGACAATAAAGCTGCTGTCAATTCAAGTCGGGGCAATGTCATTGACTTCAAAGGTGCCACACGACCCTTTGAGCAAATAAAACTCGTCTCAATTTCATTGTTACGAGTAACAAAGCGCAAGTACAATACTGTGCCGTAGGCTGTCTTACTTGCGTCGGAGAAACAGTGTATCTCAAACATTGATACATCTTGTTCTAGTTCACCTAAATAGTACCGAGGTATCTTTATCTCAGTCAAGTCCTCAGCTTCGCTACTCCACTGCTGCCACTGGTGGCGTAGCTTTGGAGGAAGTTCCGAGTCCCAGTCCACTCCCAGAGTCCAAAGATCTTGAAGTACACGTTTCAGTTTGATGACAAATGGGCCGATAATCCCTATAGGGTCGAAGATACGCCCAACTACACTTAGAATAAATCTCTTTGATTCGATTTTACGAGACATAAACTTCAATAAGTCTTTCGGATCAAAATAAATCAAATCTCTTTCTGGATCCCAAGAAAGTCCTAAAACCTTAATCGGTAGACTAAGATCAACAGCAACAGTTTCAGAGAATTCTGGCTCAACCCTTTCTTGTTGCCATAACAAATAAAGTTGCTTCGAGTTAGTTCGCCACTTGCGGAGTAACATGCCAGCATCACTGAATATTTGCAAGCACTCCATGGAGGTACGTAGAGCGTCCTGAGCATCATTTCGGCCGGATATGACGTCATCAACATACACAGAGCTGTTTAGCAAATTAAATGTATGAGGATACTGTTCCTTGTATTTTTTGAAATGATGTTTTAAAGTTGCTGCAAGCAGGTATGGACTAGGCCTAAGTCCAAAAAGAACTCTCGTGAAATTTAGAACGTAGGGATTATTGTTTAGATTGTCAGTCCAGAAGAAACGCGTGAAATCTCGATCAGCAAGGTCCAATTCAATTTGAAGGAAAGCCGATTTCACATCAGCTGTAAAGGCCACATAATTTTCTCGAAATCTCAGAAGCAGTTCTAGGATATTGGGATGCAAATTTGGTCCCGTATATAGACTTTCATTTAAAGAAATGTTTTTATCTTCGTGAGCTGAACCATCGAAAACGACTCGAAGCCGACTTGTGGTTTTGTCGCTACGTATCACTGCATGATGGGGTAGGTAAAATCCCTGACTATTCGACAAAGATTCACAAGAAGTACGCTCAACGATACCTTCCCTAACATAATCATCAATTACATCCTTATACTCACAAAACAACTCGTGATCACATTTGAATCTACGAACCAACCCCTCAAAGCGTTTACGCGCAACAAACTCATTATTTTGTAAAGCCTCTCTCATACCTGGTCTCCATGGCAAACTTACGCGATATCGACCATCTACGAAACTAATTGAGTTATCAAACTCACTTAGTACCTCTTCATCTCCCTTACTCCAAGACACCGAATCCTTATCATGTATCCCTAAACTTTCAATCTCCCAAAACCTTCTTAACTCAGCCGAAACAGATTCATCTTCACTGTGAATCAAATGCACCGAAGTACATTCGCTCTGCTCATCGCATCTACCCTGAAGAGACCATCCCAGACTGGTGTCGACAGCAACCAATGATGAATCAAGTCTTTTTATTTGATTTGTTAAAGACCAATAAAAATCTGAACCAATTAACAACGAAATTTCACAACTCCCAGTTGATTCACTACAACTAAACGTCAATCTAACACCTCTCGATTCCATTTCCTTCCAAACTTCTGGGTTCGGAAGACTAAGTGTCGCCTTAGAAATTTCCTCAATTTCCAATGCCTCAATCACAGTCTCCTGCCCATTCAATACATTCCTTAGTCTAACTTCTACCTTGGAACAAGTTTGATTTTTAGGAGTTTTTGATCCGAACGAGTAAATATTTAGCTTTTCCAAACCTATTTTTTTAATCCCAATCTACGGGATACATCTTTCTTAAAAAAGTCTTTTCCGATCCATTGTCAAAAAGACAAAATATTTTATCCGATGAAGTGCTACCGATAATTTCTACCTTAATACATTGCAACAAAACGCCACTGCAATTATTCATAACAGAATTTGAAGTCGTCGATTTAACGTCAACAGAGTTTTCTTTCAAGTCTAAATGCGAATTTTGTTTTTTAGAATTTTCTAACTTGAAGCAAATAGCGCGAGCATGGCGACCCTGACAATATGTACAAACAATCCCTTTGCAACCCTTTACACGGCAATTAGTGTTGCAACATAAAAAAACATCTACGTTCCTTAATAAGCTTATCCCTCTTTTGTTGAACGCATAAATTCTCACACAAATCAGATGAATGAGTATTTTCGCAACAAAATATACAACTAAAATGCGCAGCTGCCAGGAGTTCGGTTACAGATCCGCTCATAGTTGATTTGTTATGATTTGAAGAAAATCGCGAATTACTCTTTTGTTGCGTCTGGGTTAAGAATCCAGGCGCCCTCTCGGAGAATTTATTCGAATGTGAGCCTTTGATTTGTGACTCATGTGATTTTACTAAAGCGTCCGTGCGCTCACGACTTTGAACTTCATCGCGTAGATATGATGTTAAATCAGTGATTTGGGACTGCTTATCTTTATAAATTCGATTGAATTCTAACACCAAATTAGGGGGAATAGCTTTCATAATTATCGGAAACAAAAGACAACTATAAGAATTAGGAGATATTCCTAGCGTTTCGAGTCCCCTAATATTTAATTCCAATTGATCATACAGATTTCTTAACGCGATAACATCAAATGATTTGCGAACTGGGGTCAAATTTAACAAACGATTCATATGATAGTCAACTATAAGCTCCTTACGTCCGAATCTATCTTCTAGAATTTTAATGGCTGCGGCATAATTTTCCGAAGTCAGCGTTAAACCTCGTATTGCCAATTCAGCATCAGATGTGACAACCGATTTTAAATAGCAAAATTTGTCCACATCACTCAAACTTGAATTTTCATGCACTGCTGATTTAAATCTAGCCCAAAAACTAGGGAAACTACTTATATCCTTGCCTGAAAAAGACTCTAAAGTAAGTTTTGGCAAGCGTGATTGATTTGTTAAAGCAGAAGGAAATGAGCTATTTTCAGGAAGTGTTACGTTTTGCTGTTGTGTTTCCCGCGAATTTTGAATACTAACTGAACTTGGAATCGAAACCGATTCTATATAACGCTCAGCGCGGGTTTTCCAAATTATAAATTTATCTCTATATTCTTCACGAGTTAATATTTCATCTTCCAGATTATCGATATCTATTAAACCCTCGACTTCCTTATCGAGTTTACTTAATTCCTCAAATTTAGAAATTAACTGTACATATATTTCATGTACTACTGTTTTGTCGGCAGAATTATTTATTTCGGATTCCAATTTATTAGTTTGCCTTGTCACAATAGACCTTATGACAGAACGAGTCTTTTTTGTTCTTTCTAATAAAGCCAGATTTGATGCATCCATTTTAAACCGAAACAATTTACAAGCAAAACAAATATTAAAATGACAATACCATACTAATCCAAAATGCAGCAATCTAGTACAAATTTCAGCTCCACAAACAGAAAACCAATATCAGAATCCACACGAACTTATTAATTACTTTCCTTTAATCAACAAACTAACAAGTTCTATTTTCGAAACACCGACACACGAATCAACCCAATCCAAAAACAACGAAATAAACCAAACAAAAACCAAATTCAACTGTCAATCATTTCACTGTATAAATACAACAAACCGAACCGAAACAAAAACGAATTACTCACCCCAACATGCAGCGAAAACATGCGCCAATAATCCAAAGTGGTTAGTATCACTCACAACACAATAATTCCCAACAACACAACATTTCCCAGCCTATGCACCAATTTCTATAGAGGAAACATGACACCACTCAAAATCATCGATGCGTTATCAATTACAAGATTTTTATTCAAGGCATTCTAAATAGCGAGTGATAAGAAACCTGCGCAGCGAACGGCGCACAATCTCCCCCTCTCGCCAAGCTTCTCGCCAATATTCGCCACAGCATCCTTTGGCATGTTAGGCCAGAACTCTAACCAAACAACTATAAGGCGAACATTACATTAGAAATGATCACTGGGATTTGTTTGGGATATAAAATGATAATTCTATTAAAAATACCATAAAAAGATCCATATATATATATATATATATATATATATATATATATATATATATATATATATATATATATATATATATATATATATATATATATATATATATATATATATATATATAATTCTTTATATGCATTGCCAATTTTTATATTCATTAACACAGCGCCAATATCAAAAACATTCTATCATATATATAATTTTTTTTTAATGCTTCCACCCCCTAAAATATCTCTTCTTTGACTTTCATATTAATTTTTCTGATACTATGCTTCTTAAACTTTAAACTGGTGTTCACCAATATGTTTAGCGCAGTATGGACCACTTGTAGCCTTTGAACCAAAAACATCAAACTACCCAACCACAGCAGTAAAAGGTTAACCTTTTGCACTCCAGGCCTTTTTCGCGCGGAGGAATCAGCAACTCGAGACATTTTAGGTTCGGCTGGTGTTTATGGAATTGCTTCATAGAAACTAAACACAGTCATTGGCTTTGCATTGAATTTCCGCATCACACCTAATGGTCCTCTCGTGGTTTGGCATCCAATCGTGAGGCACCTGAGAGGCGCCACTGGAGTGCAAAGGGTTAAGTTTTAACATTTGAAAATTACCGAATTTTTTTTTTTTTTACTTCTAAATACTTTGAAAAGGCCATAAAGACAAAAATTTCTGATCACAGCGCTTTTTCTTTTTTTTTAAATTTGAAACCTAAGTTCCCTTATTAGTTTTGGCGGGAAAAACGACATATTCGGCTCGAAGCGAATGTGACGTCACTACATCTGAAACAACTTGGCTTGAAACGCAGCAGTGGAAACCAGTTTTGCAAGTTTCACGCAAATCGCCCCAATCGGTATGCGATAAGTCAATTGTCTATCAAACGCCATCCAAACGCACACCAACTATTTGGCAGAAACCTCACGATAACCATGAAAACGAAAGGATCTCTTGACGCCACAGCTATAAAGTAACGTTTTAATCGGAAAGCGATGGGATAAGGGGTTTTCGGGCATTTTCTTTTCTTAATATTTAAATAACTAATTTTCTAAAAAGAACTTTTGTTTGAATACCCGGAATCAGAAAGAAATTTTTAATATATTAAAACTAATTTCACTCGTTTTTAAAAAAAATGTGGGAACTGTCTATTGCAAAGATATATTTTTTTTTTAAATAATTTTTAACCAAACGTTATAAATACCAAAACTGAGTAACTATTTAAAAACTGAATTCTTGAAATTCAATTCTGAAATCTACTCTCGTATTTTATTAACCATGGGTGTATCGCACGGTTGACAAATGTCCCCCCCCAGAAAATCAATTTCTCAATAGGTAGCAGCCCATTATCAAGCATCTCACAAATTGTTGTTTTTTTCCCAAGTTATTTTTAAAATATTTTTTAATTTTTACTTCATTCGATTCAATAATGTTGTGCTTTTAATTTAAATACCCACTTACTTGGACAATTTGTTCAGGAATTTAATGGTATGCACGAAATTTATTAGAATTTGGGGGACATTTGTCCCCAACGCGACTTACCGCGAGACAAAAAGTCGCTCGCCTAACCAGGGGTTAGGTCAAAGCTTAAAGAAATGATGCAGAAATGTGTGTTATATTAGTTGGTTGTATTCAGATTATCTAGCGCCGTCAGCAACACAAGGGCTATAATGCGCCGAAACATTTCGTCATTAGACAAACCAACATACATTTACAAACACCCATGCCTAACACGGGACTCGGAACCCGCAACCTCGCGGTCTAGAAGCCAGCACGCTAACCACTATACCGTTTGGTCGGCATGTGTGTTATATTAGTGAGATCATCTCGTTATGATAAGTAGGCATAGGCACTAGTAACTTTTGTGTAATTGCACCTTATTTAAGTTACTATGTGCTCATATCAAGTGTAAACACATTGTGTGCCATTTACTCACTTTTCGAACACATAAAACTTGACAGAATGAATCCTCATCGATAATCTATCAGCCAAGTTTCAGTCTAATTGGATGACGGAAAGCAGGTCAATTATTTCTACGAAACGTTTAAAAAACCTCTTCTTTAATGCGTTAATTGCGAATTATGTGATATCGCGATACCCAAATTTGGTGTGCCATGGGACCTACCGTTAAGGTTTACGTCAAAATCGCGCATGCGCGTAAGGTAGCTGCCATTGAAAAAAATCATGTTTTTCAGTAATTGCTAAAAAACGGCTCCAACGATTTTGCTCAAAATCGCTGTGGTAATGCCTCTTAAGGTGTTTTAGAGATCCCTACCACCGAAATTCCCGAAAAAATGCTTTAATGGCGTAAAAAGTTGAAAAACGAATGCCTTTAACACATCGTTCTCTTTCCTTGAGCACATACATCACCAAATATTTTTTTTTTTTTTTTTTTTTTTTTTTAAATCACTGCTCAGTTTCACTTACAAGAAAGATTGGTTGTTTTGGTTATTTTCAGTTTATCTGGCGCTGTCAGCAACACGAGGGCTATAATACACCGAAACATTCGTCATTAGACAAGCCAACATACATTCACAAACACCCATGCCTAACACGGGACTCGGAACCCACAACCTCGCGATCTAGAAGCTAGCACATGAACCACTATACCGTTTGGCCGGCCCTTACAAGAAAGAATAATTTAAGAATTATCGAAAAGTATATCGCCAAAATCATTATTTTTTTAAAAAGACCCATATAAGAATTATCACAAAAAATATCGGAAAAATGGCAATTTTTTCTAAGAGGCTGATGAAAATATAAAAATGATAAATTACACAAATCTACATCAGCAATGTAGTTTAATTGAAATTTAGGTGATGTTCCACACCCCTAGTTTTCAAACTTCTAACCGAGACCTATTTTAATATCTTTTAAAATTGAATGAAATGAAGATTGGTTGGCGCAGTATGGCCCATGTGTTTCCCTCGCTTCGTTAAATATCAACCAACCATTTTCGACAGAAAATATCGATATAATGGCAAGAGCTTTCTTTCTTCATGTGAAAAATTAACTTTTGTCGCTGACATAAATTATAATCAAAACATTCTTACTTTGTAGAACATTTCTAATTCCTCTTAACTCTGATTCTGTGAGGCGGACAAATCTGGGAAGGAATAAATTAACTCCTTTTTCATTATCCAATCGAGCTGAAACTTGGCAGATAAAATGCATTGCCGTGCCAAGGAATCGATGCTTTTCTTCGTAGTGGTCAAACACCATGAAAAGCAGATTTGAGGTCAAGATCGCTCAAATAAGTTGTGATTGGATACAAAAGTTGGCAATGCATAGACAAAGATTTATACTAAAAGTTTTGTTACTACAGGTTCATTTTTTTAGTGAAGTATTTTGATACAATCACAACTGAATGTTTTGATACAATCATGGAATATCTAATTTATCCATTTTTTAAAAAAAAAAATTTCGAAATAGCTTTACTCGCACCCAGAATGCAGAATTGGCGACTAGCATTCAAGGGGTCTCGCGCTCGATCCCCGAATGTGCTATGCAATCTATCATTTGGAGCCTTGATTGGGGCAAAGAATTTCTTGTTGTTTGTTGGGTCGCTTGATAATTTGATTTGTTTATACGCTCAACAACCTAGTTTTGTGCACAATAACGGCTAATCAGGTCAGAACCTACATTTTAACGCGGATTCCAAACCACAACGAACATCCATACCTAACCCAGGATTCGAAACCGGCACCTTTGTCAAACGAGGCCAGAGCACTAACCCCACAACCATGAGGTTGGCAGGATTGCCTATGGGGAATTTACCAGGTTTCCACCAATTTAACCCTTTTCACTCGAATGTCCCCGTATAAGGGACATCACTCGTTTTACCAACGTGCTCGTATGTCCCCTTACAGGGGACATCGCATCTGTATTGGGTAAATTGTGATAACTTAGAAATACTTCGAACAGAAATGTTTTGGTTAAGTTGATTTGCTTTGATGGAGGTGCTGGCATTACGTTCCGCCCCTAAATATTGTTTGTATAGTTTGTTCATATTATTACATTTCTTAGGTTTTTTACCTTTTGCACACCGAACTATTCTGGACGGCTACCAGCAGCTCAGCCCTAGTGTTGCTCTTGCGCAAGTAAATTTCAACAAACCCAAACCCATCGACAAACTCTCCTTATCGCTCCTTTCAAGTGGTGCAGAAAAGTGCTCGGACCGTCGTGAACCAACTCTTATCACGTTCTCTTGACACAAAACCCCGCTGAAATGTTTTTTATTTTATATATCTGTAAATATATCTGGTTTTATATATCTGGTATCTAGGTCATTTTACCATATTTTAATTTGATTTCTTGTGCCATTTCAAGAGAAAACTTCGGGAAAATATGTTTTTCAAAAAGTTGAATTGGAAAAAGTTCTTCGTAATCACTAATAAACTTTACCATATAAACTTATATATTTAAGTATTCTTAGTAGTTTCAATAAAATATTTTGGCACGTTGAAAAATAAAATATTAAGTGGCCACATTCCCCTCCTAGGTAAAGGGGCGTATTCAGGGGCTACATTTTAAAATTTTTGATTTAAGGACGAGTAAACCTTCTAGTTAAATTGGAACACATTTCCATCAAAAAAATTAATCTTGATTGAACACGAAAAAAAATTCCGAGTTATTTGCTAACTTTCTAAAGCATAATTACGAGTGCAAAGGGTTGAACGCAAATAAGAAACAGTTTCCTCTTCCAAGGCTCTCAGAAACATTTCCCGTTTTTCTCAGGTCTAACAACTGCCGGATTAAACAATTCTGCTGGATCGAACTATTTTCCAGTACAATATAGAAATTCAATTGTTCTTGCATCAGAGAATCCCAAAACAGTCTTTTACCGAATAACATTTGGGTGGTTGTTTTGGAGATTCTGGCGCAAGAGCTACGCCATATCGCGCGATAATGTTGTAACGCCAACAACATCTAAATTACACCCCGCAATTTAGAACTTAGTCAGATAAAGTGGTGCCAGACCTGATCTAGCATATCTCATCCAACGAAATGGACATTGAAGCATCAACAGATTTAATGGGCAGCAGCCACCATTAATTTTACACGCCTGTAAGAACGCCCTGATACAATCCCTACATATGACAGCAGCATTAGCTAATAAGATGTAAAAATATGTTGTAACATCTCAATACGTCTAGTTGCATTCAAGCCAGAAACCATTTAAGTTGACATTAATTCAAAATACACAGCAAAACATAAAGTCAAATCCCATCGGATGAGTTGAGTTTTAAACTAAGTTTTTAGAATTCTTTAAAGACACATCAAGAAATAATTAAGTTCACATCAAAATATTATTTTGTATAGCATATTTAATAGTCATACTCGAATCTTTTGGTGGGCAATTCTCTGTAGAACGCATGGGACATTTGACCCTTTTTTTTTCTAATTATTAGAATTGCAAAAATAAAATTAATCCAGAAGTTACGTTAGTTCATGTCCCGTGTGTCAGTAGGTTAGAAATATATATTTAACCTTGATAAAATAATTATTTTTCAATATAACATTGTCACCAACAAATATTATACAAACAAGAAAACATATAAGTACTAGATCGCCTTATCCAACCCGAATCTGTTTACCAGTTCTAAAAAAGCACAATGTATAAGCCTCAAAGAATTGCCCTTCTACATTTTCATAAACATAATAAACAAATCAGTATTAAATTAAAAGCCATTAGGTAAATATGCAACCTACTTCAAATTTAATTTCACTAAAAGAAATAAAATTTCAAAACAACTTACGTCTTTGCAAAACAAGCCTCCTTTTCGTCTTTTAAAAGAATTGATCTCCAAAATTAGTTCCAAAACTATCTTCTCTTATAAATTACTTTCCGAATCACGTTGTTTAATTACAGAGACTCAGACAAACACCGACCGACAATCGCAAAAACGCGGCATGTATTGAGAATTCCACTTTTCCCCGTAACTTAGTTTATAGATCATAGATGGCGCTCTGACCATCCCTAATCGACCAATCGCAATCGTAGGAGTACATGGCTGTGGTTTTTCTTTTTCTTGTGTGGCAGCATATTGAATTTTTCTTTGGCATCTTGTTTTCGATTAAGAAACTTTTTTTTTTTTAGGAGGTAGTTTGTGGGTCATCTTAAGCATGTTTTTTTTTTTGACATTTTCTTTTAATGTAGAATTGGGTATGTTTTTTATGGGGGCGTTGACGTTAGGGAAAATGTTTTCATTTGGAAAAATGATGGGGGGTTAAATTTAACCCTCTCAGGTGCAGTGATGCCAAATAGCATTTTTATTTTCTCATCAATTGTCTTATTTACATTTTTTAAAACTACAGATTCTTTTTGATATTATCTCCATAAAATTTAAATAATATACGTAGAAACAAAGAATAAGTTTAGACCTAAAGCTTAATTATTTTGGCCACAGTGTCCAAAGAATCGATAGCCCATCTGATGGCTGTGCAGTTAACACTCTGGCCACGCATGCCAAAGGTACCGAGTTCGAATCCCGGATCGGGCATGGATGGTCGTTGTGATTCGGAATCCATGTTAGGGTGTATGTCTCGGCCTGATTAGCTGTCATTATGTATAAAAATAGGTCGTTGAGGGTACAAACTAACCAACCAAAGAATTGATTTAAAAGATATGACATTTTCATCTCGTATAACTATAATAATAAATGACGATTACATGTTTTTGAACATACCGAGTACAAAAAAGTGATTTAGAACTAACATCTGTGATCAAGGCAGCATAAGGCAGCTGCCATTGGACAATTTATATTTTTCAGCAATGGACAATTCCCGCACTTTTTTAAATTTTTTTTTAATCAATTCTAAATGTTTCGAAAAGGCCATAAACAGAAAAATTTCTGCTCAATGCGCTTTTTTTTTTATATAATTGGCAATCAAAGTTCCCCTGTTACACGTAGGCGAAAAAACGATTCATTAGCCTCGAATTAAATGTGACGTCAAGGCTTCCCAAACATCTTTGGGTTGAAATGCGGCAGCGGAAACGAGTTTCGCAAGATTCTCGCAAAATCGCAAAAATCTGTACTGGATATGGCAATGGTCTACAAACGCCAAATATTTCAACGCCAACTATTTGGCAAAAACCTCACTATAACCATAGAATCGAAGGAAACTTTGACGTCACAGTTTTTGTTGACTGTTTTTATCGGACGGGTTTTGACTCGGTTTTGGAGTATTTTCTTTTCTTAATATTTAAGTAACTAATTTTTTTAAAGAACGTTTATTTGAATATTTGAAACTAGCTGAATACACATGCTTCGCTACGAAATTTAAACATGTGCAATATTTTAGCTAGCAGTGAGGCCTCGCGCGAGTTACGGAAATCTGTCATTCGTGCATAGGTCCCAGTTTTTGGCGCTTCGCTCTCAGGAAGGTTAGTTGCTACGCAAAATCGAACTCGCTTCGTTCGCTGAAAAGTTCATTGATACATAAACACAGGCTTACTTCACTCGTTGAAAGGTTCATTGATATGCAAAGCATAGGCTCGTTTCGTTCGCTGAAAGGTTCATTGCCGCAAAAGCATAAGCTCGCTTCACTCACTAAAATCTAATTGCTACGTCACGTCTTAATATTGGAAGCCTTTCCCTTGTCGAGAAAAAAAATTCAATGTTAATACAGTAATACAACATCCCTTTAAGATTATTTTAACACGTGTTTGTGGAAAGCAAAATTAGAGGCCAAAACTACTTATGTTGAAACTTGCAGATCATTTAAAAAAAAAAAAAAAAAAAGAATTTTAAAATTTTATTTGTTTTCCATTTTTTTCTAGGCTTATTAGAAGTGTTTTTTTATGAACAAATTAATTAAAAAAATTAATTAAAAAACAAATTAAAATTTTAACATTCTTTTTGTCAGTCCAATTAGAGGGCCAAAACTACTTGGGTTGAAAATTTCAGAACTGTAGCCCAATTATAAATCATTTTGTAAAATATTTGTTAAATAATTAAAAAAATAAAATTAAAAAAATATTTTTTTTTTTTTTTTTTTTTTTTGCAAAAATCTAATTAGAAGGCCAAAACTACCTATGCTGAAAATATCAGAGCTGTAACGCTATTAGTAGTCATTTTGTAAAATGTTTCTTAATTAATTAAAAAACTTATTAAAAAAGAACAAAATAAAAATTTTAAATTCTGTTTTTCAAAAGTCAAATTAAAAGGCCAAAACTACTTGTGTTGAAAATTTCAGAGCTGTAGGCCTATTAGAAGTCATTTTGTAAAAAAATTTTTTTAATTAATTAAGAAAATTAATTAAAAAAAACTGATCAAAATTTTAAAATTTTATTTTTTAAAACTACAATTAAAAGGCTAAAACTACTTATGTGGGAAATTTTTGAGCTGTATCTCTGAAGTTGCTTTGCAAAAAAAAAAAAAAAAAATGTATAAAAAAAAAAATAACTATTTAAAATTTTAACATTCTATTTGACATGTATACAATTAGAAGGCTGAAACTACTTATGCTGAAAATTTCCGAGCTCTACTCCAATTTTAATTAGGTTTCTATAGATCCACAGAGCCACAGACAGACACTCAGCTTGTTTTATTATTATAGATCAGAAAGTAATTCTTTGTAAATATAAACTAATTTCACTCGTTTTTAAAATATGCGCGAACTGTCTATTTTTTAAAAAAACGGCCTTAACGATTCTGATCAAAATCGCTGTGGTAATACCTTTTAAAGTGTTTTAAACATACCTGTCGAAATACCAGTTCGATACCAACTCCAAAATACCGGTTGAAATGCAATAAAGGCGTTAAAAGTTACAAACAAATTTCTAAAACACATATTTCTCTTTTCTTGAGCATTGCCCAACAACGATTGTGTCTCCTCTGTTTCACTTACAAGTATGTGATATTTATTGCAACATACATCGCCAATTTCGTCATTTTAGCGGCGTTATTTATTGGGATGAGGGACAATGTAATAATTATCACCTAATTGGCAATTTTGTAAAATTATGGTAAATATGAAAATGGTAAATTACACCAATTCACGGCAAATTTAAATACAGTGACCAGTATTAGAGAGTAATTGGAAGTTCAGCGACATTCAACACACTACCACGTTCACATTTTTGGGATTTTTCTGATCGTTAAATGAAAAAAATCACCAAATGCTTTATACTACACCTGTTCCACTTTTCGTTAAATGTAAACTTCTATGTCGTTCAATGGGTTCCCATCAGCGCGAGGCCACACTGCTAGTTTCAAATAAGACTAGATTAAAAATTAGATATTAAGCCTTCGCACTCCAGTGGCGCCTCTCAGGTGCCACACGATTGGATGCCAAACCACGAGAGGAACATTAGGTGTGATGCAGAAATTCGATGCAAGGCCAATGACTGTGTTTAGTTTCTATGAAGCAAATCCATGAACACCAGCCGAACCTAAAATGTCTCGAGTTGCTGATTCCTCCGCGCGAAAAAGGCCTGGAGTGCAAAGGGTTAAATAAAACAATCATCCGCAATCAAAATTCCTTAGAATTATTACCAGTAGCGGCCAGTAGTAAAAAATGTTAGTGCAGCCGGAACAGTGAAAAAGACAATTATAGCTCATATTAATCAGGGATAAGGTTTTGCCCAGTCTGTAAAGCCCTTACAAAAGAATCGCCGGGACACATCATTTTATGATCGGGGATGCTAAGGGAAGCGTAAATAAATGCACTGTATACTTTAGATCAATCAATAACCTTTACATTTGAAGCCTTATTTAATATTGACAAATATACAAATGACATTCACAAGTTGAATTAGATTATTGTTCTGGCAAATCACCGCTATTTACAATATATTACGCTCAATTAGCGCGTCTTTCAAATCGTCAGATCAAGAGATATCTATCATTCCATTACCCGAAAGATTACATGGTCTACAATGGCTGGATGGATTCATTTGAGCCTTATGCGCTTTCTAAAATGTAATATTATTCCTTTTATTCCCAATCTCTACTAGTCAGCGAGAACGGATAACGAAGACAAGAGGAACTTGAAAGGCTCTTTGTAAACTCGCTACGTGATGCCAGGGGGACTCTGAATAGAGGCAAAGCAAAGAGTTAATTAAATCGAGCCTGACACCTTTGGGAAAGCTTATTATTGTAAAAGCCAAAATGGCCTTTTCTCAGTGAGCGATGGGGAAGTTTAAACAATAACTGTTATGAATAAGAGATGAAAGATTTGGTGAAAGAGTATGATATGATGCTTTTGAGTTGTGAATAGATATTAAAACCTAACAGTTTCGAGTCGGAAGTTTGTCGAAGCAGATTTTCGTTGAAAGTTTTGTCTTTCAATTATCCCATATGGTTGCTTTCAATTACCCATATGTCTATGGTAAGTATAACTCCCGAAAGGATTAACCTATGTACGTTTACGTTTTGTGTAAGGGTTTAGTGGTGGTCATGGGACTTATCATTAAAGTTTTCGTCAAAATTGCGCATGCGCAAAAAGGTCTTTGAGAAATTTATGTTTTTTGAGAAATTGCCGAAAAATATGTCTTACGATTTTGATAAAAATCGCTGTGGTGGCCTTTTAAGATGTTCTAAACATCCCCACCAACAAAATTTTCGTAGAAAGGAGTAAGAAGTTAAAAATGAATGGCTTTAACAGAGAGTTATCTTCCCTCGAACATCATCCCTCAATGACCGACTATTTCTCTCTGTTTCATTTACAAGAACGGATCTTGAAATATTTATTGAAAAAGATATCGCCAATTTCGTCAATTTGGCGGTGTTTTTTTTTTTTTTTTTGCAATATAAAAATAATCGCCAAACTGGCCTTTTTTTTTTAAATTAATGAAAATATAATAACTGAAACTGTAAATTACACCATTCCAAGGCAAATTTAAATGCAATGATCAGTATTAAGGGTAATTGAAAGCTGTGTGATGTTCCACACCCGTAGTTATGTATTTAATTTAGGTTATTTAGTTACTGTATTTGGTTACTTATGTTTGCGTACTGTTGGATTTTATAAAATTCGTCAGCCTGTGACACTCTCTATGTATAACTCTTTCCCCTGACTGTACTACTAACGCCATCTATGGACATAGTAAAGACCTACTTAGAGTAGATAATTATTCAGTTTAACTCCAGCACTCGAACAGTAAACATGTGAGGTGAGGAATTCCCCCCAGAATTGTATATGTTCCCAGTATGATTGTATTAATGTTTATTTTGTGGTGTGTGTGTGTGTGACTTGCAAATAATTATTTTGTGTTTATATCTTTTAAACTTTTAACATCACACCGTTGATGGATATTACTTTGAGTCACTTATTCACAACAAGCTTATATTATGTATTGCATTGTATTATTATGTATAATCCTGTAACTATTGTATGTAAATTTTATTTCTATATACGTGTATATACACTATCTACCAATAAGTATTTGGACACTCATGCAATTGAGAATGTCTGCAGTCCTGATCTACGTCCCCCTTGATCCCAATTCGTGGTAGGCTCAACGCTGACTACTACTCCCCTAACCTACATAACTATGTGCTCCCTACGCTGTGACCATTTTAAGGTTGGATCATTGTTACTTCCAAGATGACAACGCCACTTGTCAAGTTGCGAGGTCCACCATGGATTAGTATGATGACAGCAGGCTGAACCGACTGGACTGGCCTGCTCAAAGTCCAGACATGAATCCTATGGAACACCTCTGGGACGAGTAGGATCGCCGAATTAAGGAGTGCAGCAACCGCCCAAAATCGGTGAAAGAACTTACAAGTCCACTCCAAGCCGAGTGGAAGAAAATACCACTGTCCATCATCCAAACACTTACGGAAAGCATACCTCGGAGTGTAAGTACTGTAATTGCCCTTAGGTGGAGGCTCAACCCCCTTTTGAATTTGAATAAATTGTGTTTATCTCTTTTATCACAGGTGTCCCATTACTTATTGGTAGATAGTGTATATATTTACTCGACCAACCCTGTTTGGCCTTGAGCCTGTTGGTCTTAAAATTTGTATTTGTCTGACGTCTCTGTTGTTTTTAGGTCTGGCAGAAAACGTGTGGTATTGAAAATGGACACAAAATTTAAAGGTTTCTTATCCAGTGTGTGACAATCTCAAATACAGTAAAAACATATGCATTGTTATCTGCTAAAAATATTCTGATTTCTTTCTTTAAACCAGGCCAACATTTTTACATTAATCTTTCTTTTTTTTTTTTCTTCCCCGAATAAGTTTCAACTTGATTGTATGAAGGCACGGGGGGGGTTAATTAACCCTCCACATGTTTGCGAACAATCATACTCATAAAATCGAAATTAATAAAAAAGGATTTAAAAACAATCATTTACAAGAAAATAAGCAAACTGTAATTTCACAGGACAAGCTTAAAGAAAATAAATCTTCAACTCTCCTAGATTAAAAGTCGTTAATAAAGACACCCTTTTCGAAACAGTTAATTATGTAGAAATCCCCTCTGTTCCTTCGACACCATTTTGTATTGCTATAATACATACGCAGGGAAACCAGCGTAAAAGCGGTTATTTAAAGCATTTTAGTGCTTGTAAATAATTTTGTTTTCCCTCAACAAAACATATTTAATGATAGTAACATGCTTGGAATACTTTGTTGCAGTGATTAAGCTTCGCTGTTTACAAAGTCCTTACAGTTTTGGGTGAAACTGCTTATTTTACCATAAGTATTTTGTTTAAAGTGCATGGTTTAAATTAATTTTATTCTAGTGATATTATTTTTCCATTTGATTTGTCATTATTTGAGTTAAAAGTTTAAAGGTGAAATTGAATTTTCTCTTTTTTTTTAACTCAAAAAGTTATCGAAAATATGATTAGTAAGGGTTACATTAAGGTACTTGCCTACGTTGAAAAGGTCGATTTTGATGAAATCTGACCAAAAAAATATATTATTCGTGAATATATTAGCCCAAATCTTTAAGTTTCTAAAACTATCTTCTTTTTAACTCTGCGTTGATTTGAACAAAAGTTATGATAATTTGAAACTTATCTAAAACTGTAAACTATAACCGGAAATGACCGGAAATAGCACACCAAAACCAAAAGTTGCCGATTAAAAAGTGATTTCCCTATAAATATTAATATTTCCTTCTTTTTAATAAATAAAAAAAATTAAAGAGGATAAGGTGCATTTTAAATGTGTAAGTAATATGGTTTATATGGAAATTGTGTGTTTTAAAGTTTAAATGCATTTTTCTCGGAATTGATTTTCATACAAATATTGCTAATTTGAACTGTCATAACTCAAAAAATTGTTAACGAATCATTATAAAAAAATTTGTACTTCTCTTGTTGATTTTTTTCTAGGGAATGTGCTATCGAAATTGAGATTGGATGGTTATTTTATGAAATACAACCTTTAGTTTGAATATAAACAAGGTGAAACTGTTAAAAAAATCACTAACTTATTTTTCGACTATCCATAAAAACAGTTTTAATGAATATATTTTTCTTAATGTAGTATATGCCCCAGATAAAAGCATGTAGTTTATTTATATATAATTTATTTCCTAAAAAACTCAAAATAAGATAAATGAAAAACTATCAAGTTTTTGAAATATTTCATCAAAATTTCATGCAAAATTGCAATTTTTGAAAAATAATAATAATAAATTTGATTTTTTTTTTCACTGCATTACTAATCTATAGTAGTACTAAATATAAAAAGGTACTTAAAATATTCCTACATTAAGTTTTTTTAAAAAGTACTCCAAATGTAGGCAAGTACCTTAAATGAAACTTTTCTGGGAAATTTCAAAAGTGGCAAAAGGGTACTCGAGTGCATAGCTTAAAGTTGTTATGAAGTAAAAATTAAATACTGAAAATATTTTAGTATAGTGTTTGGAAACTTATTTATGATACTCTAAAATTAGGACAGTATAATTACTCCATCAAAAGTTAATCTTTTCCCTTAATATCACGATTTCTAATCACAATTAACCCAAAATAAAAGAAAAACTTTAAATAACTTCGATGTAACTCGATACTTAAAAAAATAAAATAATTTATTTATATTCTTGAATATAAATGAGATTTTTTTTTTTGTTTTTTCTTTTTTGTACTTTGCAATGAAAGTTCTATTCCAAAGACTTTGGAATGATTTGAACTGAAATCCGATTGCCAAATATGTCATAACTTGCCAAATATGTCATAACTTGCCAAAAAGAGAACAAACTTTTTCGTTTGGCAACCCACTGCATTTTGATTTTCAATGAGAAAAAGCGCAAACGATTTCGGATCTCTGGCTCGAAAAACTTGTATCTTTTAAAAGTAAGCCAAATTGGCGACATCAGTTACGTCCTCAGTGACGCAATATTCTTTGCCAACTTGGCTCTCTTTTAATACACTCATGTCCATAAATTAAGGATAGTTCAGTTTTTCCCTAATAATATCTCAGTGGAGTAGCATAGACACTTGAAATTTACTCAAAGACGCATCGTTATACAACACAACGATAATTAAAACAACTCAGTCGCAGAAGGAAATGCAAAGTGTACAGCGGGGCAATGCAAAAGAATGGAGTACCATTAGTGTGCAGTTGTACCAGATGCATTTACATTAAAAATCACTCAACACATGGAGTTGACTTTTAGTGTGAGATATGATCTTTCCTGTCATCAATATTTACTTGGCACAGTATTATCATACTTAACATGAGTTACTTGATGAATTCTAGCGGCTAAATTACTCGTCTCTCCTTTTAAAATGTTTGCAAGTGAGAGAAAGTTCCCAATGCATTAAATCTTTACACAATGCATATCGTAGAAGCGTCCCACACATGTTTGATGAAATTTGGATTAGAGAAGTGATCTGGCTTACTTATAGGGGCGATACTGGTATTTTTAATCCTTTATCCAAATCAAAAGTGGAATAAAATAACCATAACTATCAATAAACGCGATTTTGAAACTGATATTTCACAATTAAAGACGTTTCTAAATCAAGTTAACGTAATTACAGTAAAAAAGTGGAATTTAATTATTTTTTGCGCTCTTGGGGAGCTTATTAAACAAATTCAACAAATTGAACATAAAGACCAAAACTCTTTTCCCACCAAATCATTATCTTGAACTGGCATTTACCATGAAATATCATGTTCCCACCTTTCTACAGATCCTCTGATGTCCAATATTACTCATGAGACTGACAAAATTATTTTCAGTAAATAGTATCTGATGTTAAAAAGATTTGGTCTTTGGAGGCAGTATGTTGACTTGGTAACATAAGCTCCCCCAGAGACCAAAAGATAATTAAATTCCCCTTTTTCCCTGTAATTATGTTAACTTGATCTAGACAAGTTTTTAATGGTGATATATCGGTTTCTAAATCGTATTTATTGATACTTATGGCATATTTTATTCCACTTTTGCCATGGATAAGCGATTAAGAAATATGAATATCGCCCCTATAAGTAAGCCCTCTAATCCAAATTTCTTCAAGCATGTGTGGGACGCTTCTACAATATGAATTGTGTAAAGACTTGATGTATTAGGAACTTTCCCTCACTTACAAACAGTTCAAAAGGTGGTGAGTAATTTAGCCACTACAATTCATCAAGTAACTCATGTTAAGTATGAGAATACAGGGCTAAGTAAACACTGATGACAGGAGAGATCATATCTCACTGAGAAGTCCACTCCATGAGTTGAGTGATTTTTAATGTAAATGCATCTGTACAACTGCACACTAATGATACTCCGTTCTTTTGCATATGCCCCAGCTGTACACTTTGCATTTCAATTTGGGACTGAGTTATTTTAATTATCGTTATGTTGAATAAATATGTGTCTTTGAAGTGAATTTCAAGTGTGTATGCTGCTCCACTGAGAAGTTATTAGGGAAAAACTGAATTATCCTTAATTTATGGACATGAATGTAGATGCAAGTAGACCGTCGCCAGATATCTGAATCGTCTGCAACCTTCTTAATTGAATATTAAAGACTGAGGGTTACCAAATAAAGACAAAATTCTCATTATTTGGCAAGTTATAGCGCATTTGGCAATTGGATTTAGTTCAACTTATTAAAAGTCGATTTTTGACCAGTTTCGGCCATTTTTGCCACGGCAGACCAGTGGATTCGTAATCTACTCACTTTTCTCCTATTTCTATAAAAAAATTCAGAATGATGTTCGATGGGGTCCAAAAATTGCAGTCGCCTCTCAGTCTATAATCGTTTGTTCTGCATTATTAAGTAAAGGGTTCAAATAGCCCTTTTTTTAAAAGAGGAAAACGATATTCATTCCAATGTATTCCGATTTTACAACACGTTTGTACAATTACGGGAACTTAATATACTTCAAACTTTTTTTTTTTATTTATGCCTTAAAATATGTAAAAATTATCATTTTAAAGTATTACAAAGTAAAAACTAAATTTTATTAAAAAAAAAAAAAAAAAAGTTCACATAGTACTCTAAATTTTCAAAAATTTTAAATTCTTAAAAAAAAAAAATTATTTAAATTTCAATTTCTGTCTTATTTTCAATTTTTCAATATTTTTTCCCAATTTAAAAAAAAAAAAAAAAATTCCAAGTAATATTATCTGACCTTCTAAGCATCGGATTTAGAATTTGTAAAATAGTTTTCGAAAAAAACGATGATTACTGTACCTATATGTAAAAAAAAAAAAAAAGCGTAAAAAACGGGTATTTTTCATCATTTAAATTTTAAAAAAAAAGTTTTATTTTATTCAAAAATCTGTTCTTATTTTTGCCAAATAGATATGGCTATTTGCCTAATTTAGCCAAATAGATGATTCGAAAAAAATTTCAAGTCATTTCAAACATATATGCCGAAGTTTTAGCATTTTGAGTAAAGTGAAAATTTCAAAAATCACGAACTGGGAAATATGCTTTCGAAACATCAAAAGAGGTATTGCATCAATATGCTAAAAACTCCATAAAAATATAATTTCTCTGCAATTGCAGTTATCGGATCAGTTCAAAAGCTTATCATAATAAGGAGAAAGTTTCAAAGATTGTAAACACGCAAAAAATAGAAAATTTACATTTTTATTATTTTTTCTGAAAACAAGAAGTACCAAGTCCCCTTAAATACTGTAACTTATGTTGTGCATTAACAAGAGTTTTCGGTCACGGAACAAGAAACTGTTACGTCATGCTCTTAAAGCATATCGAAAATCTAATTAACTGTTGTGTTTTTGTACTTTTAGTTCGCATTTCGAGTTTTGGTTTTAGTTTCAGTTTGAAGAATGTGGAGATGCGTTGTTAACTTCCTTTGATGAAGTCGTGTGTGTGTGTGTTTCGTGATATCTTGATAAAGTTTGTCTCAAATTCTAATGGCTCTGTGTCAGTTACTGCGTTTTATAAGAACTTGAATTTTAACAATTTATTTTTTTTAAACTAGTGTATTTAAAATTCTATACCTGTCTCTCTAACACGTCACTTGTCTCTTCTATCTGTCTCTCACTGTTTCGAAGGTTTTTTCATTTCAAAGTTAAGGAGTTCTTTCTAAAAGACCCTTTGAAGAATTCCCCCCCCCCCCATCTCACTTTAAATACACATGATCCGCCACTGATACTTTATCATCAAATACATTTTCGCAGACAGAAGAAAATTGCTTAGGCTAGCTTTTTACTTTCAATTACTCATACGTATTATACATAGGGTAATGAAAGTATGGCATTCGGTCAAAAAATTATTATTATTATTATTATTACTTTTTTGAAATCAAAGTGTTCCAAAACGCGGAGGAATACAAAAAAAATCGATATATATATATATATATATATATATATATATATATATATATATATATATATATATATATATATATATATATATATATATATATATATATATATATATATATATATATATATATATATATATATATATATATCGATTTTTTTGTATTTCACCGCGTTTTGGTACACTTTGATTTCAAAAAAGTGATCTAGAAAAAATGTATGTGTGTCTGTGGTCAGCAAAACTCACGAACAAATTGACCTACGATGTTCAAATTTGGTATGCCGGTTGCTGGTGGCCATGGGACCGACCATAAAGGTTTTCGTCAAAATCGCTCATGCGCATAAGGTAGCTGCCATCGAAAAAATCATGTTTTTCAGTGATTGCTAAAAAAACGGCTCCAACGATTTTGATAAAAATCGCTGTGCTAATGGCTCTTAAGGTGTTCTAAATTTCCCAGCTCCGAAATTCACGAAAAAATCCTTTAATGGCGTAAAAAGCTGAAGCACATTCCTTGAGCATACCTCATCAACGATCGTTTTTTCTTCTCTCCTCAGTTTCACTTATAATAAAGGATAATATAAGGATTATCTAAAAGTAAATCGCCAAAATCCCAATTTTGGCGATGCTTCTTTTTTTTTTTAAAAAAAAAGACCCATACAAGAAAGTTGTAATTTGTGAAAAGTTGTGCGATGTTCCACACCCCTAGTTTTAATGGTGGCCCTGCTTTCGCCATCTCACGAAAAACATCCATCAGCCAGAGACGAATTTACAGTTTGATATGTTTACCAATAATTATATTAATGGTTTAGTTATACTGGGTACCCATTAAAGTCCGTTTCTACCTTTTTAACGACCGAAAGGCTGCAGCTATAATCATAAAAGGTAGCGGTGTCAAGGTATAGTAAAGTGGTTAAGGGCTATTAGATGAGACCTCTAACAACGCCACCTGGTGGAAAATAATGGAGTTTTCTATTTCAAAAACAATACAAGTTAGAGGGAAAAAGTGCAAAACAATGTTGTAGAACATCGCCAATTTAGTACGAAAAGACACATTGTGGATATGTGTACAAAGAACAGAACGTTTAAAGCGTGCATTTTTATGTTCGCGATCTCTAAAAAAATGGTTATCATTATAGTCTGAGAGGAGACTGATCATCGAACATCATTCTGAATTTTTTATAGAATGTAGAGAACAGTTAGTAGATTACAAATGCGCTGGTCTGCCGGGCCACATATGGCCGAAAAACTGGCCAAAAATTGACTTTGCATGAGTTGAATTAAGTCCGATTGTCAAATTATGATTATTTTTTAGTTACAATAACATTATATGCATGCATAGGGTAATGAAAGTATAGTATTCGGTCAAAATAAATTTTTTGATTTTTTTTGCATTGCTCCACGTTTTGGAAAATCCTGATTTCAAAAAAGTGATCTAGAAAAAATGTCTGTCTGTGGTCAGCATAACTCCCCAACAAATTGACCTAGATGTTTAAATTTGGTATGCGAGTTGGTGTTGGCACAGGGACCTAACATGGTTTTCGTCAAAATCGCGCATGCGCATAAGGTAGCAGCTATTGAAAAAATCATGCTTTTCAGTAATTGCTAAAAACGGCTGTATTTTTTTTTTTTTTTTTTTTTTTTTTAAATCGCTGTGGTAATGTCTTTTACGGTGTTAAACATCTCCTTCTCCGAAATTACCGTAAAAATTGGAGTAAAAAGTAGAGAAACGAATGCCTTAAACACAGAGTTCTCTTCCTTTGAGCATACCTCATCAACGATCGTTTTTTCTTCTATGCTGAGTTTCACTTATAGGTAATTTTTATATTATCCTTACTTATAAGTATATCGCCGAAATCCTCATTTTGGCGGATTTTTTTTTTTTTTTTTTTTTTTTAAAGACCCATACATGAATTATCGCAAAAAATATAATAACGCCAAACAGGCCATTTTCATTAAATAAACGATGAAAATATAATTACTGTAAAAGACGCAACATATCCACGTCAGTAATTTAGTGTAATTGAAAGTTGTGCGATGTTCCACATCCCTAGTTTTATTGGGTAACCGACAGTTCTTTAATTTTCAATAAGAAAGAAAGGTGCAGATAATTTTCCTTTGATGGAAAAAAAAAAATTTAATATTTATAAAGTGAGCCAAGTTGGCGATTAATATTAAATATAGCGGATGACGAAATATTTGTGACCAACTTGATTAACTTTTAAAAGATGAGAATATTGCGCGAAAGAGAAGTCGGATTGTCTGCTCCATTCTTAATTGAAAATTAAAGAGTGGTTATCAGAAGAAAAAGGGTAATAATTTCTTGGCAAGTTATGATATATTTGGCAATCGGATCTAGTTGATTTCTTTCAAAGTCAAATTTTAGCTGATTTCGGCCATATTTGCCCCATCAGACCAGTACCACAGTTAGTCTGTAAGAGTATTTCCATTATAAATCTATGTAAATTTCACATCCTGGTTGCAAATAGAGATATCAGATTAGAACTGGTATATTTGTTGACAATTGTTCTCTGCAAGTTACATAATATGTCAAATTAGTCTACGTTGAAAAAGCAATTTTTTATGAAAAAAGTTGGGATAGTTTGAACAGGCCTAAAATTGTATATTGTAATGGAAAGGCAAAAAGTTTAAAAGCGGTTTTCTCATAATTCATTTTCATGTGAACTTGAAGTGTGATAATTCTGACAATTATTTATAATTTCCTAAACAATTTTCTGAACTCATTTTGTTAATTGTTACCTTGGGAATCAGCTAAAAAAATTTGTGGTCATTATTTTATGAGTTACAACTTGTGGTTTGAATGTAAACTAAAAAAACAATCGAAAATCATGAGCCCCCTTTTGATTATCCATAAAAAAAGTTTTTATCATTCTATATTTCTTACTATAGCATATGCCCTATATGTAAGTATGCAGTTTATTTATACTTAATTTATTCGATAAAAAACTAAATAGATTTCCACTTTACCGAGTTTCGAGTTTTTGAAATATTTCATCAAAATTTAGCGTAAAATGACAGTTTTTGTAAAAAAAATTATAATATATCTGAAATTTTTTATTCTATTACTATAATAGCACGAAATATAAAAAGTCACTTCAAATATTCCTATATAAAGCATTTTTTTTTAAATCTCCCTTTATCTCGCAGGCAAGTACCTAAATTATCTATTTTTGTTTTTAGATAGATGGATAGGGATAAATTTTTACTGAATAGTTTGACAGAGATAAAGTTTTGAATAAAATTACACTAGGACTACCGTACAAGAACTTTTAGAGATAGCTAATAAAAAACCCTCTGAATTTCCAATTTCGAAGAATTTTCGTCCATTTCCTTTACGTGATTTCTTCAGTAAAATACACTCTTAAATATTCCAGAACAAGCACTCTTTAAAAAGCTCACGCACGAAATCACACGAAATCTCTTTCGTTTTTTATCTTTTTGTCTCCATTCTCTTAAATATGCGGTGCAAAACCTATTCTGTAAATATTTTAACTTCCGAATAAATTCTAAAGGGTAAAAGGACCAGAAAATTACGTATTTAAGTTTCTTTACGTGTTTGTTATGTAAGCCGTGCTTAGAATTTTTCGTTTGGCACACGAAAAAAAAAAAAATATTCAGCGTTGAAAATAATTAATATTTAATTTCTTAACAGTGGTTGAGAAACCGTGCATTAAATACTAAGAGATGACGTGAAAACTGGCACTAATTAACTTTTAACGTTTTTATTACTGGGGATTTTTTGTTTTCAATATTGCTAGAACGTTTTCACTTGTTAAACTCTAGATGATAAACGTATCTTTAAAGAATAAAATACCATAATTCTAATTAATACGCAATTTAGCTCTTGTTATAGTAAGTGGACTTCGAAATTTATTTTTTGGAGTATTTAAAATTAGATTTTACTCTTTTAGATGACCATTATACTAATTAGATACTTGGATGTTTAAGTGCATTAATATTTGTATATTTATCAATTAAAAAAATGCGTTTTCCTGGCAGTCTTATGGCAAATTGCCTTGTTAGTGCTCTCGTTATTAAATAATAAAGCACAAATCGTTGTTGTAATTGTCTATGCAGATACTTAAAAATAATATTTTCATTTTCATTTTGTTCTGATCATTTTTAAAAGTACATTACGTGTAGAATTTGTATTGTTACATTCAAGTGTCTTTACAATAAGCAGAGATTTTAAAAATTAAAATTTTTGACAATATTTTTAGAACGAAATTTGTTTGAGCAACTTTCAATCCCATTTTTTTCGGTCATTAAAATAATATCATACTGACTGCAATACTTGCATGAAAAACAAAATAAACTTTATAGTTTTAGACAAAATGAGTATATAGCCTTTTACATAGGATAAAGTGGTAAATTTACTACGCGAAAGTAATTGTGTTAAAATAAAAAAAAAACACCGAAATCAACATTGCTTTATCAAACCAAAATGCATTCCTATCGCTTGACATTCAAAATGTAACCCGATACAAATCTTTCACCTAAATGTTCCACAATCTCATCCATTGCAGAAAAAATAATATTAGAAGTTTTGAAATAGCGAAGCACAATTTTAAAATTGAGGTTTGATATTTATAAGAAAGAAAGGAGAGTATATATATATATATATATATATATATATATATATATATATATATATATATATATATATATATATATATATATATATATATATATATATATATATATATATATAAATTATGTTTTTGATATCTTTAAGTTTTTAAAAAAATCGAGTATTTTAAAATGATGCTCGGTTTTTGATCAGAATTAGTCAGTTTTGAAGTACCCTTGTTTCTAGCATTGGTTAATACTTCCGTGACACCCGGATAATAGTGCAAGCAATTTTATTACATCGTTGTCGAAGCAAAAGTAAGTTATCGGCAAAAAATGAAAATGCATTCGTTTATAGCTAGTGACGCAACATTTATTATTGAAGTGAATGCAAAAATGTAAACTATTGTTTTCTCACCAAAAGAAAACTCCACTTTTTACTTTTTCAAGGTAAATAAACATACCTGAAAAGAGAAAAAAAAGCATCACATTAACACTGAATAATTTATATTAAAGAACACAATATAAATATTAACAGCATATATTTTATTCTTTTATCCATTGTTCTTATATACATATCAACTGATATGTACCTTACGTGCAGCTTTGTTACTAGCTGGGTTGTTTGAATGGAAACATGTTTATGTTGCCATTCACACTTGCTTAGAATGTGAAAAATATTAACATGATATCCCATTAACCACATTTTCTTTAATTAAAACTCCAAGTGAAAAGGAAAATATTTTTTAAAAATTCTGAATGTTGTTGTTTTTTTTGTCTAGTCTTCAAATGTATAAATTTTCAAAGCAACTAAGAACATCATAGTAAAATAACGATATAGGAAAAATTACTTATATAGAAGAATTTTAAGGATTATCATATGGAAACGGAACATGGATATGTTCTTAAAACACGCTCATTTGCCCATTTAAATCCGTTTTCAAAATAAATAATAGTTTAAAAAACTAAAAAAAAAAAAAAAACACGCTTTAATAAAAAAGTGAACTGAAAAGTAGAAAATAATCTTAAATAAGTTTGAAATAAGAATAGAGTGATTAACAAGAAATATTTATTTTATCGTAAAAAAGCGTGGGGTGCTTGATGTCAATTGTTGTAAATATTTAATGACAGATATTGGTAAAAGTTGAGCCATTATAAAAATATCTTAAAAAGAACCCCATGCTTTTTTACGATAAAATAAATATTTCTTGTAATCACTCTATTCTTATTTCAAACTTATTTAAGATTATTTTCTACTTTTTAGTTCACTTTTCTATTAAAGCGTGTTTTTTAGTTTTTTAAACTATTATTTGTTTTCCACTTTTTAGTTTGGTTTTCTATTAAAGCGTGTTTTTCAGTTTTTAAACTATTAATTATTTTTTTTGTAAACTATAATTTTTTTAGCTAATTTTTTTTAGTTAAGTGTACAAAACTCACCAGTTGTTCCTGCCAATAGTCACATGCTTGTCTCAAATTTAAGTCATGTGAATGCCTTAGTAAACGCCGTATTACTTGGCACAAAACACTACAGTGTTTCTGATTATGAAAAATCGCTAACCCAGAAGATCCTGGTAAGGATAATGCGACTAAAAAAACACGCTTTCTATTAAAGCGTATTTTTTAGTTTTTTAAACTATTAATTATTCAACTGTGCCACGTGAAAGATACTCCCTATTAGTTGATCTGGCCAGTAGTCATATGCTTGTCTCAATGATTAATTCATGCATGTCTCAGTACACATCATATTAAGGTGAAACCGCGAATAGCACATTAATTCGGTTCGTGTCCACGTTTATATCGAAAACTATGGCATTTCTAGAGCTAATCCTTGCAATCCAGAGTTCCAACCAGATGAAAGGAACGCTTTAATATTGGATCAAAACCAATCGTTAACTCGTCCATCATTATTATATGATCAATCTGAATAACTTTCTGCTGATGTATAACAGTAGTGCCCACGACAGATCTTTCAAATGTCTGCCTTATCAACTGTCGATGATAGGTTCTGTGACTACTGGGGTTGAAACGAGTAACGGGACACCAGGGTTCCATTCGGAGAAGGTTGGTTGGTTGGTTGGAGTTTAACGGCGTAAGGGCAACACGAGGTAATCCTTGCGATAAACTTATTGAATTATTGTATTGTCATCGGACCTTGATAACTGTGCAAAATTTCAAATTAATCTATCGTCTTGAAGTGGTCTAAAATCGAGTTCAAAGATTCCGTTACATAGTTACATACGAAGCTAATAAAAGAGTGTTAAAAAATTAAAGACATTTTCGAAGGTAAAGTGTCACATTTTATGGTTCCGTATACATTTTTATGTAAACAACAACAAGTCACGTAACTTAGATACAAGTCAGTAGTGCCCATGGGATGTGAAAACAAGGATTTTATCAGAGAACAGAGCATTTTTATTCGCATAGAATGCAAAAGGTCCTGTTATCAAATCCCTATTCGTGTCGTCAACCTGCAAGTTCTTATTTCAAACTTAACTACACTTGATGGCGATTGTGACAGATAGTTTTGGTTCGATTATCTGTCTGCCTGATGTGAGTTTTCAGGTTTTTCTCCTATTCGAGTCACAGATGTAATACAGTTTCCCACATGAAGTCTTCCCGGAAGCCATTCTCTCTGATATTTTACAGTTCCATAGATGTTTTAGAGTATTGTAAAGATAGCGTAGGTCTTGCTTAAATTAATGTCTAAATCTACCAAATCAGTCATAGAGAATAATTAATTACTATTCTCAAAAACTTGTTTGGGATATTTAATTTCTTTAGAAAACTACTTAGTTAAGGTATACATATACAATTGAGATGATTTTCTTTAATTTTTAGGTAATAATTTCAAACTTTTTAGCAGTACATCAGAATTAAAAATGATGCATTTATGTTCATAAACTTTTTTTTCCGCCAATTTTTTAATCAGCTAATTGCAATCAAAGTGACTAATTAAGACATTATTAGAACATACATAAATAAACTTGTAATTAACTTAGATATATGATTTTTACTGCAAATAAAAGATATTATATTTTAGCATGTTCCTATGGAGAATTTTGAGTTTGGCTGCAATATTTATTTAATTATAAATTTTTAAATAAAAAGATAAAAAAAATACATAGTTTTTAACAAAAAATTAAGATAAAATATTCATAAAAAATTTGTTTATAACAATATATGTTAGATTCTCGATAGAAAACACATTCACAACTTGTATCTTCAGAACAAAATTAAGAATTTTGTAAATCGGACACTTTATTATGAAGTTATGACCGTTGGAGTTAAGTCATATAACACCAAAATGTCATTCTTCAGAAAACGCGTTTAATGTTTACTACACTAATGAACGGGATACAAAACAGGTTCACAAAACCCACTGTAATTTAAAAAGTAAATTGAGTCTAAGAAAGAAAGTGTGGTATTACTTTAAAGGCAATGAATTCGGGAATAGTTAAAAAAAAAAAAAAAAAAAAAAAAAAAAAAAAATGCATACTTGAGTCAAATTTTGAAATTTCTAATGTATCTGTATACCTTAAAGCAATATTGCACCACAAATATATCAAATCGCATTCACTTCTAAAAGCCTTAAAAAAAAAAAAAAAAAAAAAAAAAAAAAAAAAATCTATTTTGTTTGATTTTCGGATAGTTCCCTCAGCATTACTGGCAACATCCCAAGTCTTCATCTGCTCCGAAAAGGGAAATTCTCAGCGCTTTGCCGCATAGACTTTGTTTATATATTTACCTCCTCTGATACATTATGCCGAAATAAAGAAAACAAAGAAATATGTCACTGATTTTAACCGCGTCATTCATAACTGGGCTTAAACTTAAGTCCACGCTGAGTCAAAAAGGAGGGGGCTATTTATTTCCTCCCAATTACTGTAATGAAACAAAGGCTCAACTTTGTTTTTGACATTGCGGACTAATGACAACTTTTCTGGATATTCTGACATGTCATTAGCAGAATAAAGCACATAATTAGAAAACTAAAAATGCAGAACAGTTCCAATTTGTTAAGCGGCAAGGAACCAAGCCACGGGTGTTGAAGAAAAGACCCGTCTAAAATTTAAAAATCCGTTAAGATTAATATTTTGTTTATAATGTTGGTCAATACTACCCGAGTGTTAATACATAACTACAAAAAAGTGTGCCATAAGTTATACTTAAGTTTTAATTTATCCTGAGGCATAAGTTATAATTAAGTTATAATTTATGCTGATTACTATTTTGTTTATAATGTTAGCCAATATAGCCTAAGTGTTAATTATAACTACAAAAACTTGTGGCATAAGTTATAATTGAGTTTAAATTTAGCCTGAAACATAAGTTATAATTAATGCTGAGACAGTTTTCTTCATTTAAAAAACAGTTATTCTACTTTTGCTGTTATTACCTGTTCTTTTTTTTAATAAATATCCATAAATACAATTTTTTTTTATATAAGTCCTTTATAAACTTTACCAACTTTTATGTTCAAGTGTAACTTATAAAAGCAATTTTTAGCTCAGATATTCTTTTCGTGGTGTTTAACCACTACAAATTAAACAGCCGATTCCATGCCCTATAGACTAACTCTTTTTTTTTTTTTTTTTTTTTTTTTTTTTTTTTTTTTCGCTCAAAACTTATAAATTCATTGAAGTCAACAACGAGTTTCAACTCGACTGGATGAACGCAAGTGGGTTCATAAGTCCTCAAAACCAGCAACAGATTGGTTGTTTTCAGATTATCTGGCGCCGTCAGCAACACGAGGGCTATAATGCGCCGAAACATTCGTCATTAGACAAGCCAACATACATTTACAAACACCCATGCCTTAACACGGGACTCGGACCCGCAACCTCGCGGTCTAGAAGCTAGCACGCTAACCACTATACCGTTTGGTCGACACCAGCAACAGAAGCGTGTGTAAAAGCTGCGTTTTAGTTACACCTCCCTAACTTTGTAGAATGCATTCTTATTGAAAACGAATCTGTCAAATTTTCTATTTCTTTACGTCGTATTTTACCTTTCCGCGATATTTACAAGTGTTTTCATTTATAAAATGGACTGCAACTTTTCTTTAAAGTTGTTATATGATTTCCCCCCCCCCCCCCATTCGATTCACCGTTATAAAAAATACTCTAAAAACATGTGTCACATGCATAGATTGTTCCAAAATTAATTCTTTTAGTTGTACCCCCAACCCCCCCCCCCTCCCCATCAAAAAAAATACCACCCTTCTTCACTAGATGTTTTTATGGACTCTTTTGATTACAAATTTTCGTGACAAATGGAACGTTTTTGCCAAGTATCATCAATGACTAATTTTTGTGGTTTTCGGTAATATTTTAGCCGTACTATAAGGGATATTTTTAAAGCTATGCGTTATAAAACAACGAAATTTATAGTACTGCATACCCAAGATGGAACACAAAAAACTCATAATATTCAACATTAGCTTTTAACATTGCACTAATACAGTGAGAATCATAAACAAAGGCTATGTACTGGTCTGGTGCCGTCTGTGTTAATTAAACTGCAGACAGACCTCAGGTTCTTACATAAATAAGATTAAAACTCCTTAAAGGGTGAAATGTTTAGTAATAAACTCTGCCGAAAGATCGCATAGTGGAACTCCTTTGATGAGTGTGGTTTGAAAAAAACTGTTCAATAAACATAACCAAAGTGATAACAAACAAATTTATTAAATACTATAGGTTTACTTTACAGAATAGAAGGTTACGTTTAGCAATTAATGATCGCTTCTCTTTTACCAATTTTAAACATTGAATCTACTTTACGAAGTCGATCTTAAATTACCAATCCTATCAAGTTTATATTAAAACACCCAAAATCGGGTACTGTTTACACATATTCAAACACATTTCATTTAAATAGTCATTTTGGCCAGAACTCAGCTGCCCTCGCTACTTTGTGGTTAAGATTTAATATTAAATTTACTCAAAAGTTAAAGTCAGAAAGCTGGAAGATTAGCTTAAAATGTGAATAACTGACAACACGGTACCTGTGGTCATACTCGTCATGGCGTATTCTGCCATCCTCGGGAAAACCTATAATCCAAACGGGCCTGCGGCGTTCGCTAATTGACTCCCACTCTCCACTTCAAGCAAAAACTCCGAATGTCTCCTCGGGCTCTCGTGTCCCCCCTTTTTACGTCAAGACCAGGGCGATGTCAAAATTCACCTCCAGCCAGTCCAAAGATCCGTAGGTTCAAATCTCTGGTTTTGAACTATAGCCAATCGTGAACCCTAACATCACTGAGCTCCCGCCTCTGATCCACAAGCGTCAGAGACTGGACTCGGACCTTCTGACGTCAATTCTGTGTACCGCCTAGAAATTTCCGATCCCCTCTTTTTCACAGCTGCAAAGCACCTGGACCCCAATAATTTTGAATCCCAGCTTGCTGTCAAACTAACGTCAAGTTGGCGCCAGTCTTTGTAAACCTCACCTAAAATTGAAAAGCCCCCGAGTATTTATGACGTCTGGCTCCTGCTCGATTCTGCTTCACACGAAATAGTGAATGTAAACCCCCTTTTCAAGATTTCCCGACTTTTCATACCCCACTGACCTTTTGACTCCTAACATTCCCTGTAATCCCGGGCTTTTGAAAGTAACCCATTAACATATGTTCCAAAAGTCCCTTCTATCGGCCTAGCCTTTGTAAAAGGGCTAAATGACTTCTTTGCTTTTTTTTCTGGACTTTCCAAAATTCCTGATGTTCAGTTCAGCGGACTAACACTATGTGCAACTGAGGCTCCACCTATTTATTCTCGCACAAAACTTCATATACAGTCATATAGACTGAGAGGCGACTGCAATTTTTGGACCCCATCGAACATCATTCTGATTTTTGTATAGAAATTAGAGAAAAGTGAGTAGATTACGAATCCACTGGTCTGCCGTGGAAAAAATGGCCGAAACTGGTCAAAAATCGACTTTTAATAAGTTGAATTAAATCCAATTGCCAAATGAGCCATAACTTGCCAAATAATTAGCTTTTTTTTATTTCGTAACCCTCACTCTTTAATTATCAATTAAGAAGGTTGCAGACGATTCAGATGTGTGGTTATAGCTTATTTGCATCTATTAATAGGGAGCCAAGTTGGCAATAAACATTACGTCACGGATGATGTAACTGATGTCGCCAATTTGGCTTAAAAGATACACATTTTCGAAGCCAGAGATCAAAAATCGTTTGCGCTTTTTCTCATTGAAAATCAAAATGCAGGGTTGCCAGGCGAAAAAGTTTGTTCCCTTTTTGGCAAGTTATGGCATATTTGGCAATCGGATCTTAGTTCAACTCATTCCATGGCGATTTTTTATCAGTTTCGTCCATTTTTGCCACGGCAGACCAGTGAATTCCTAATCTACTCACTTTTCTCCTATCTCTATAAGAAATTCAGAATGATGTTCGATGGGGTCCAAAAATTGCAGTCGTCTCTCGGACTAATATGTAATAGATCAAATGAGAGGACTAAAAGAGACGAGTTCAAACACGAAAATTCAACCGAATGTTCCGAAATTGGAGATAGACTTAATACATAAATTTTGACTTCCTAATTTATAAATACAGACATATGTGTCATGTATCTATGAGAAAGTATCTATTTAAGCTTCTTATATCAAGGCTTATGGAGACAAAGGCACCTCTGCTTTTCAAGCATTTTGTACCATCCTTTTTTTTTGCTGAAGGTCGGTAGTGGGTAGTACTCCACAGGATGTTAGCACACCCTCGCTCGAGAGAGGGAGTGCGCTAGATTACCTATAACCACCGAAGAGTTCATTCCTACCTCTTTTCGGTCACTATCCGGCAGATGGCAGCACTACCAACCGTATGTGGAACTTCTTTATTTAGAGGCAATACCAAGCAGAAGATTCCAGTAGAAGACTTGGCTATTTAAGTTTAGTAGGTTGATATTGAGGGACTGATGAAAAGCAAAGGGGTTAACTTTCGAGAAAATACACTTTAAAATTTCGTATTTATATAAAATTTTATGAAAACTATAAATATCTTCATTCCAGAGGTTAGTATTTGAACAAGAAATAATTTCCGTAACCATTTAAAATAAATAAAAAACTTTAAAGCGTATTTTTTCAAAAGTTAAGAAAAGTCATTTGGACCTCTTTACTTCTCAGGTCCTCAATTAAATTCGATCTGAAGTGCCTTTGAGCAAGACGGAAATTTGGCTTGTATAGTAACTTTATGGAAAGTTCACACATTGGTTGCAAATAGAGATATTGGATTTTCGGAAACAAGTTTTCCCAACAAGTTATTGTCGAACTTGTTGACTTACCAACACTATTGTTTATAGTAAAAAAAAACAAATTTTCTTAAGTAAATAATTCTTAAGTAATAATTCTAATTTTCTGTAGTAGTCATTTCTTAACAAGACTCACTGAAATCAGTTTTTTCATTCATTAAATATCACCAAATTATACTAGTTTGTCATTTAGAATTGATCTCACTTAATACAAACGTGTGTAGAAGTGGTCTTTTAGTGACAGTTGTTAGAGATGTGAGGCTTTAGGTCCTTGAAAGGAGGGGGGGGGGGGGAGAAACAAAAAACGTTTAACTGAATTCTAAAAATAGAACTTAAAGTCCCATTTCTTGATATATAGTGCCTAGTTATCAATAAACAGAGTATTTTCCTTCGATTGGTAAAAAGCAATATAAGAAATGATTGTGCAAAAAATATTTCTTCTTCTATCCCAAGTCCAAAAATCCCGTCAAACTGGCGCACGTATTCACCGCAGGTGCAAAAGTTGTTTAAGTCTGCTTTATTAAAAAAAAAATATGAAAATCCTAAAAATAACAAACAATACTCGACAAACATCTTGAAATGAGCGAAATCGCCAGAAAAATCGTAAATAGGTTAAAATTCGGCAAAAAATCCCTAATCGTCTAACCCTCAAAAATCTATCGCCAGATGACCTCAAAAATCGACAAATTGGCGAAAAATTGACGACCTGCCATTCCTGGTCAGTTCCCATATCACTACACTAAAAAACAGACGCTATGTTTCAAAAAGAATTTAAAAATATACACATTTCTGGAACCGAATTCATTAATATTTTTCGTCTATAATATCCAGACTTCGAGTAAATCATGTTGAAAGCGATATAACTCAATAGACTATTTCGTTATTTTTTATTCTATTTCCTTCAATTTTCTTCTGACATCTAACTACTCGATCAAATAACTCTTCCTGTGTAAATTATGCCAAGGAAAATAATATAACTCTATTGAAAAGTCCGAGCTATTTATTGTATTGCTAAGGCAATTGATATTTGATACTTTTGACAGATTTATTAGGATAAACTTATTTTAAAGTAGACAAGACTTATATTCTTCTGGGATATGAGAGTATTGAAAATAGTAAGGAGTTTTGGACTATTTTTGCACAAGAAAAAAAAAATCTTTGCTTAGAAATTATTTAGAACCAGGGGTGTGACCACTTTCAATTACACTATAATATTGGCCATTGCATTAAAATGTATGGTGTTGTTTACCTTTTTCATATTTTCACTCATTTAAATAAAAATGACCAGTTTGGCGATATTTTTGGCAATAATTTTTACATGGGCTTACTATAAAATAAAACCACGCCAAGATGGCGAAATTGGCGATGTTACGCTACGGACTTCACAATGGTTTTTCTTGTGCGTGCAATGGCAAAAAATCAATCGCCCATCACTCAAGGGCAAAAAGCTCTGCATTAAAGGCAATCGTTTTTCAACTTTTTACACTTTTTATTGCATTTCTAAGGATATTTTGAAAGTGGGAATGATTAGAACACTTTAAGAGGCATTACCGCAATCGTTTTTCAACTTTTTACACTTTTATTGCATTTCTAAGGATATTTTGAAAGTGGGAATGATTAGAACACTTTAAGAGGCATTACATCAATCGTTTTTCAACTTTTTACACTTTTATTGCATTTCTAAGGATATTTTGAAAGTGGGAATGATTAGAACACTTTAAGAGGCATTACCGCAATCGTTTTTCAACTTTTTACACTTTTATTGCATTTCTAAGGATATTTTGAAAGTGGGAATGATTAGAACACTTTAAGAGGCATTACCGCAATCGTTTTTCAACTTTTTACACTTTTATTGCATTTCTAAGGATATTTTGAAAGTGGGAATGATTAGAACACTTTAAGAGGTATTACCGCAATCGTTTTTCAACTTTTTACACTTTTATTGCATTTCTAAGGATATTTTGAAAGTGGGAATGATTAGAACACTTTAAGAGGCATTACCGCAATCGTTTTTCAACTTTTTACACTTTTATTGCATTTCTAAGGATATTTTGAAAGTGGGAATGATTAGAACACTTTAAGAGGCATTACATCAATCGTTTTTCAACTTTTTACACTTTTATTGCATTTCTAAGGATATTTTGAAAGTGGGAATGATTAGAACACTTTAAGAGGCATTACCGCAATCGTTTTTCAACTTTTTACACTTTTATTGCATTTCTAAGGATATTTTGAAAGTGGGAATGATTAGAACACTTTAAGAGGCATTACCGCAATCGTTTTTCAACTTTTTACACTTTTATTGCATTTCTAAGGATATTTTGAAAGTGGGAATGATTAGAACACTTTAAGAGGCATTACCGCAATCGTTTTTCAACTTTTTACACTTTTATTGCATTTCTAAGGATATTTTGAAAGTGGGAATGATTAGAACACTTTAAGAGGTATTACCGCAATCGTTTTTCAACTTTTTACACTTTTATTGCATTTCTAAGGATATTTTGAAAGTGGGAATGATTAGAACACTTTAAGAGGCATTACCGCAATCGTTTTTCAACTTTTTACACTTTTATTGCATTTCTAAGGATATTTTGAAAGTGGGAATGATTAGAACACTTTAAGAGGCATTACCGCAATCGTTTTTCAACTTTTTACACTTTTATTGCATTTCTAAGGATATTTTGAAAGTGGGAATGATTAGAACACTTTAAGAGGCATTACCGCAGCAATTTTAAACAAAATCGTTAGAGCCGTTTTTTAGCAATCATTGAAAAACATGATTTTTCAAAGGCAGCTATCTTATCCGCATGCGCGATTTTGACGAAAACCTTAGTGGTAAATCTCACGGTCACCACTAACCCGCACGCCAAATTTGAACATCGTAGGTCAATTTGTTCGAGAGTTATGCTGACCACAGACAAACAGACAGACATTATTTATAGACAGCTTTTTTGAAATCAGGTTGTTTCAAAGCATGGAGAAATGCAACGAAACGCAGGATTCAAATATTTTATTACAGAAAATGTAGGTACTGATAGTTTTTAATTTCAATTGCTCATATGTATACATAGGGTAATAAACGTATAGAATTCGGTCCTTTTTTTTTTTTTTTTTTTTTTTTTATGCATTTCTTTACGTTTTGGAACATCTTGATTTCAAAAAAGTGATCTAGAAAAAATGTGTGTCTGTATGTACGTAGTCAACATAATTCCCGAACAAATTGACCCAATATATTCAAATTTGGTGTGCAGGTTAGTGGTGGCCCTAGGACCTACGATTAAGGTTTTCGTTAAAATCACGCATGCGCATAGAGTAGCTGCCATTGAAAAAATCATGTTTTTCAGTAATTGCTAAAAAACGGCTCTAACGATTTTGATCAAAATCGCTCGGATCAAAATCACTCCCTCTGAAGGTGTTTTAAACATTCCCACCTCCGAATTCCCATAAAAAAGTGATAAAAGTGTTAAAAGTTGAAAAACGAGCGCTTATAACACACAGAGCTTCTTGTCCTTGAGTATCGGGCATCAACGATATTTTTTTTTTTACATTTCACGCACAAACAAGGACAATGTAATGTCTATCGAATAAAGTCATCAATTTTGCCATTTTGGAAGTGGTTTTTTTTTTTTTGGGGGGGGGGGGGGTTCTGCTCGTGAACAAAATTACTGCCAAAAATATCGCCAAACTGGTCATTTTTATTCAATTGAGAAAAAAAAATGGTAAGTAACACTATGCTAAATTTTACTGCAATGACCAATGTTATGTAGTGTAATTGAAAGTTGTGCGAAGTTCTACACCCTTAATTTAAATAGGAAAAGTAGGAAGGCAAAATTTTTCCTCACAGTCTATTTTGAAGTTTTTAGTGTATTGCAACATTAAAAAAAAATTATCTAAAAATTGGCATAATTTAGTAGATGATGAGAAGTATTTTTAGTAAGAGTCCACGAGAAGTAGAAAGTCTATGAGAAGAAGTTTTTTTATTAAAAAAAAAAAAAAAAATTAACCACAAAACGATAAACTTCTTTATACTTCAAAAGCGGCTGTTCCGGAAGAAATAGACAGGTATTCTACAATGAAGTGCTTACCATAGCTAGTTAATTCTCATAATTTTGAGCTACTATAAGGTCGAAATCTTATTGCGCATACCTCTCTCCATATCAACTAGAGGACATCAAGAGGAAGTCATAGAAAAGATCATTCCCTATACTCGCTATGTTACATTCTTCTAGCCCAGTGCATTTAGAAACTACTTTCTATAACCAACCACCTCGACATTTGGTGACCTAGGCATGAAAAAGATCACTTCATTAAATGACATAAATTATTTTCATTTAATGTCTATTAATTAAAAATTGCAAAAGACAAAAACAGGTGGAGCCACCACATATGCATTGACGTAAGATTTTCAAATGTGAAATAAAATATGTTAGACGCTATTTTCGAGTATTTAATTTATGTCATTTCATTAAACGATCTTTTTCATACATACATTTCACACACCAGTGTTCACCGAAGCCAACACCTCTATTCTCTCACACGTTGACTGCGACGGAATTTTTCACGATCCCATGGTACGACGATGCTGCACGAAATACGTTACTTCAGTCCAATCTGCCAAGAGAAACCAGCATTTGCGTGGAAGATTGTTTAAAAAAGTATTGTTGCACAAATTGTCTGTATATAGTGTAAATAGTGACGTACTATTTTAAAATTCTATTGTAATTTATTTTTATCTTATTTTTTTTTAACAGCGATTATACAGGTTAGAAAAAGGTGGCAACACCTAAGGCAATCGAGAAATTTCGAGATGTTTCTTTTCCGACGAATTGGCTGGAAATTTCGCGAATAATTCTCTCGTGCCAAGTATATAAAGACCGGAGATCGGGAAAGTTTTCAGATGTACTTCGGACTTCGTTGAAAGCTGATCGCGATCGCTTTGTTGACCTATTGGAGTGAGCTTGTATAATCGCTATATTCGAAGCTGTTCTTGTTGAAGCTTGTATTTTGACGATTAGTAGTGATTGCACTGTAATCTGTGAATAAATTTTGTGAGTTTTCTGAAGAGAATAAATACTAGTTTTTATCTGAAAAACTGTGCCATCATATTGCCTCAGTGGAAAAATTCATAACAGTATCACAAAACATAAAAACATATTTTCTTGTGAATAAACTCTGTATAATTGCATTTCCTGTTCATTTAAGCCAAACCTGATTTTTTATTATCTTTCCCGAGGCCATCTTTTCATTTTTACGCTGTTATGCCACGAGTCTCCTTGTAGCTGTACAAATATGGCAAGTAAGGAAGGTACGAGATAACTCGTAGTAGGCGTCCTGGTCAAGTAAACAACCTACGAGATATCTCGTTGTTGGCAGTCAACGTGTTAGCTACAATTTCTGGATAACTTATAATCGGTTTCAGTCCTTCACGCAGACGAAGTCAATTGAATACGTCCCCACATTTATGCTACGAGGTTAGTTGCTCATGGTTACCAACTCATTCTAACTGGTTTGGGGAGAAATGGCTAATAAAGATATTGTTATGTGGATGTTTTCGAAAGGTTTGAAGCCAAAGCAGATCAAAACTTGCAGAAATTTATTCCGATATAACTCTTCGCAGATTCTCAAACAACTCCAGAACTTCTCGTTCTAGTAGACACAATACAGCTCTTTTCACAACAATAGAGCACAAAACAGTAGTTAAAAACTTGACAACACAACTGCTAAAATCGCTGCAAAAGACAATGCAATACAGTTCACTTTCGGAACTATCTGAATGCTCGCTGAGAGACAGCTCCACTCAGTAACTCCACTCAGTCAGTAATTCCACAAACTCAACTCATGGCCGGGCTTATATAGGAAAGTCAATCCTTCGTGAATCTTCCAGAGATAGAAATTTGGAGGACTTTCCAGATCGTAATCAAAAAGTCCTATACGTGTACATGGAGACCGAAAATGTCGCCAAATGGTCGCCAAGTTTTGCGACATTTGGCGATTTCTTCCCAAATTTGGCCTCTAACTCAACTCATGGCCGGGCTTATATAGGAAAGTCAATCCATCGAAATGTACATAAATGTTCCTTTACATTACTAATACTACGAAATATTTACAGAAATTCGTAACAATATCTATGATGACTGTTAAGCCTTCTTAATCACCAGAACACTGGGGCCTAATACTGACTAATGTGTTCTCATTTCTGTTTAAAGGTAGTGTTTTATTGAACTTAAATAAAAAATTTGCCACGAAAATAGTTCCAGTTTACGCTCTATTCTGACCCTTTTAAGCAATGCGATAAAACTTATTTTAAGTTAAAGTAATTTTTCCCTAGTATCATTTTTTTTTTTTTTCACTAAAAGAAAAGCCATCATGGAAAACTTCCAACCAGCTTAATACATATCACATTGTCGAAGATAAGGACCTAATCCATTCCGTCCCAAGACGCGGAGAAAGAAACGTCACAGGAATCATCACGGTTGCCAAATCCGTCAACTAAATTCCCATCGGGAAGATTTCTCATCATATTCGGCCTCCTCCTCTCTCATTGGCTGAAAAAAATAAAATCCAGGGAAATAGAAAAACCCGATGGAAGAAGAAAGTTGATGTGAAATATGTTTTTCAGGGGAGAGAAAGTTCTTCGCTTTTATTTATTCTTGTTGTACTTTGAGACCGGGGTTTTTAAAGATAAAGAAATGAAATATATTATAGCATTGAATCTGTAGATTAAATGTTATTTTAAAAATTGTAACTTGGAAGTTTTACAATAAAGCTTCTATATACAAATGTTTGAAATTTATGCATCTAAAGAAAAGTGAAATTGATTCTATGAAGAGTACCGAAGTAATGTAATAATATCGACTTAAAAAGTTCTTGTGTGGCGTATTTAATGTAGTGAAAATACCAAACAGTATTCAATTCTTAAATTTTTGAATTTTTATTTTTTAAGCTGCGAAAAAACACTTTTTTTTTTTTTTTTTTTTTTTAAATATTTAAAGCATTATTTTGTAAAACTTTTAGTTTTTTATTCAATAGACCGGTATACATTAGATGTTTTTAATCCTAACCTAGACTCAAATTTTTTTTCACACGTAACACAAATTAGAAATTTACATAATTCAATAATAATTTTTCCAAATTATAATTATTTAATAATACAAATTTAATTACCTTGTTAGATCTAATGGCACCAGTCATAACTCAACTTGCAATTAATTTACAGTGTTAATTTTTATTACAAAGGATACACATTAGCTTACAATAGAGTATCTAACAGAATTTTAAATATGACTTCAGATGTTTTCTCCATAATTTTGTTTTCTAAGTATATATATTCGAAATCCAAACACTTTTTTTTAATAAGTAATATTTTTTATACAGCATACTCGTAGGTTTCTTGCACTGCATCAAACACTTTAACCCATTGACGGTCATGCACGTATATATACGTCTTATTATCCCCAGTTTTCTAGCAATACACAACATTTTTAAGTTTATAAATAGCATTTAAAATACGATGCATTTTAGATATTTTTATTAGGATGATAGTCTATAACCTATCTAAAACAAAATAAATAAAAAATAATTTTAAAAAAAATTATGTATTTGAATTTAAAAATTATTGCAGGGAAAACAACTGGGGAGTTTCGCCCATTCCCATGACCGTCAGTGGGTTAAAATTGCATTAACCCTTTGGGTACATTTGACGGCTGAGATTCGTCATGCACTTGTTTTGCTTGTTAATAAGGACAAACCTATTTCGTCATTCAAACTAGGTTGATTGAATGGATTTTAACGTCACAAGAGCCATGATTGGTTAAGTCAAACATCGGTTGGTTTACCTTTACTTTAAAAAAATAATTTGTTTGGCTGTGTTCCTTTAAAGTTCCCTTATGGTTTTGAACCAAACGTTCAAAACGCAAGAATTTTCCCAAATAAATCTGTACCCAAGGGGTTAAAACAGTTTTCAATCGGTTGATTCAAACTGAAGTTATCTTTGGCAAAAAAAATAAATTATCTGGCAAAGGCTGGTCACTCGCAGATCACCTTTAAAGTTTTTAGTAATGATCGTCTAACACTGCGTGTATCTTCATGAAAAATAGCGTAGTTTAAAAATTATTTTGAATATCATAAGAAATTAGTACTATCATATTTTAAAACTACCGAGTCTGAGAATGTTTTAGAGTAAAAAAAAAAAAGTGTTTTCACCAAATTCCACAATTTCAAATCTTATACTTGGTACATTAATTAAATTGTGTACTGTATCAATTAGAAATTACAAATAAAATATTCACAGATAAATGTGATTGGTGTAGAGTGTTATAAAATGTTCAAACAAAGCTTTTAAGTAACTCTCAGAAAATACCTCTCGGTTTCTTTGAGGGGGCGTACATACGCAGAGAAGGTTGTGAGGTTTTTGTCCAAAGTGATGGACAGTAACGTGGTGTAGGAAGGAAAAGGATAATCGCTTGCTTGACGTAATAAATTCACTTTTGCAGAAAAATTAAACAGCTTGTATTTTAATTTAAATATAAAACAAAAATATTATTTGAGAAATTTTATTGCCAATATTCTCATTTACTAAAGATAATCTGCAATAAGTTGACTTAATTCTATTTGTGTGAATTCTAAAACAGCAAAATATGCATTTACCAGCTACAAAAACGTAAATATGCATTTTTCTAAATGTTTTATAAACATTGAATGATGGTAAAATTAATTTTTAGGAACCGGTAGAGGGGGGGTGGGGGGTGGAGTGTGAGATTGGTAATGTTGTAACTTAATTTTTAGGGAAGGGATCAATCAAACGTGACTGAGCTGAACGTGAAATGGGGAGGGGGAGTTAAAAAAGTCAAAACTTTTCGTTGTGTAATTTTTGTACGTCCTTTGATTCGTAAGCAAACGGGTAGACACACTTTTAAAAAAATTCAGTTGATGGAAAAAAACTTAATAGTTTATAAGAAAATTATTTCAGTTTATTAAAATACCGTTGTTTGAAAGGGGGGAAAAAAGCAAAGCTTTTAATATTCGGGATAATCTCACATAATGGTTTAGAAAAATCAGCTATATAAACTTTGTTTTCGTAAACGTGCTGGACATGGTCAACTAGTTGTTGACCGTAAGAACGGTATAATTAGCTATGCGCTTATTTCGTAAGTAGCGTAATGTACCAATGTTCAAATGAAAAGGCTTGACACGTTTAAAACAGTCGGGACCAGTGATACAAAAAGCCATAATCAAACTTCTTTTTTTTTTAAAGTTTTTCTTGCCTATATTTTGAAAAACTTTAAATAAATTTTAACAGCTAAATTAACAAATAAAATGTCAGGCTATCATTTGATATTTTGTTGGAAAATAACTATGGAAAGCCTAATTGAGACTTTCTTGATTTGTTAAATAATCATTGTTAAACGAAACCGAACCATTATTGCGCAGTTTGGCCTTTGTGTTGCCCTTGCGCTCAAATAGCTCTTAAACGAATCATAATAGCTTCGGGAATAAAAGTGTTAAGCTTGGAAACAGCCTGTTCAAGAACTGCCGAATAATGCTTTGTTGCGTACCAAAAAAAGAAGTTAAATGTTAGAGCTCACGTGCACATTGCTCAGAATGAAATACTCTCTATACTAAACTCCAACTTAACTTGACATCACTAGACGATAGATCTTCACTGTGCTCATAGGCAATTAATCCATTTTAGCCGAGTGAAGACATAATTCTCGCCAAACCTTATAGCCTTTTGTTCTCTACAGGGTTGCGGTTTGGCGAGCATTATGCTTTCACGCCGCCGAAATGGATTAAATGCCTATGAGCAGTGTGACGATCTACCTAAAAGTGATGTCAAGTTAAGTTGAAGTTTAGTATAGCTGTGACAATTCACGTGGGAAAGGAACTTTGGCACAAAATCTATGATATATAAAGGACTTTCAAAAGTAATCGAGAAGGAAAATAAATTCACATTTCATAACTCGGGGCCATCACTTTCTCGAAACGAAAAGTCACAACAATATCAATAACATCTTTTCAATAGTTTTCTCTTCAATCTCGTCCACCAAACCCTATTTCCTCCGCACTTCACTCCTACCGCTGCCATTTTGAAGAGGGAAAGCGATGGGGATTATTATTCCCCAAGAAAGGCCACAGCCCCAGGGCCAACCTCGGGCCTCGTTTTGACATCCGTAATCAGAGAGTATATCAATGGGAGAGATTTGTCATGGCTCCGTGGAGGACCAATACATAAATCATGGCTCTTTTATAAGGAAAGAGAGTATTGCCGTAAATATTCATTGCCGGGAGGTTTTCCAGATGACAAATGGGAACAAAGCCAGATGAGTTGGACTGGGGAAACAAATTGTTGTGGTCTAAAGAGGACATTAGTTGGACTATTTTTCTTAGCGTTGTCCATTTGTTACATTATTTAATAAAATTTCTAAAAATAATATTACATATGGACATAAATTATGGACAATATGTATATATTTATCAAATTCATTTCTTTGTAACTTTCTTTCTTTATTATGTTTTCATTGGTTGTTTTCAGATTATCTGGCGCCGTCAGCAACACAAGGGCTATAAATGCGCCGAAACATTCGTCATTAGACAAGCCAACATACATTTATAAACACCCATGCCTAACACGGGACTAGAACCCGCAACCTCGCGGTCTAGAAACTAGCACGCTAACCACTATACCGTTTGGTCGGCCATTTCTTTTTAAGTTATATCTAGTGAATGTGTTAAACTCCTGGATCAGAAGCACCCCCCTCCTCTTAGGATGTGAGGCAACTTCGGTTCACTACTACCCACACAGTGACGGCTCTACATAATTTATTCTTTCAAAAATAAGTAGACACCACAGGAATTGTGTGTTCTGAGTTCTCAATTCGAGGTTTCCCCCCATTCGATATTTGAAATGCAAAGAAAATTCCTTTCAAAGATCATTTTTTTAAGGCGGTCCCCCTTGAAATTTATGGTATAATTGTTTAGAAGTTATAAAACTTGGCTCAATACAGTTTTCATTTATAAATTTTTGCACATGAAAAAGAAATAACCATGAGACCAATTTGCGTTCAAAACCATAATTATAAAAAAAAAGGTAACTTCATAGGTAGCTGTAGAGTTTATGTACATTTCAGAAAGACGCCAAACACACATATTAAGCAATTAATCAATAGATTATATTCTTAATTAAAAAATATAGCGAATGTCCATAACGATAAGATTTAATAGGAAATAAGATTATTTACGTAAAACGTTTCATCGTTCTCAGATAATTGTACTGGCAAAGTTTTTATTTGTATGAAATTTTTCATTTCGTTGAAAACATGCACAAAGTTTCAAAAAATAAGTGTTATTAATTCAATTATGAAATTTAATGTTTTTTCCCTAGGTTTTTGAAACATATAAGAAATAAGCGTAACCTAAATAGCAGAATTAAATATTTTAGCAACGTCTGATAAAACCATAACATAATAATTTTATATATCTGTCAATTTTATTATATACTAGCTGAATGCCCATCCTTCGCTACGAAATTTTACCATGCGCAATTTTTTAGTTAGATGCGTGGCCCCGCGTGGCGGAGATCCGTCATTGGTGTATAGGTTCAAGCTTTTGGCACTTCGCTCACTGGAAGGTTCTATGCTAAGGCAGACCAAGCTCGCTTCGCTCGCAGAAAAGTTTATAATAAGCACAAGCTTACTTCACTCTTTGAAAGGTTCATTGCTATGTAGCATGGGCTCGTATATCCCGCTTAAAGGTTCATTGCTGCGAAATCATAAGCTCGCTTCACTCACTAAAAACTAACTGCTACGTAAACCCTTAATATAAGAAACGCATCCCTTGTCGAGAAACAAAATAAAATTCCCCTTTAATGCAAAAATGCAATACCCCATTGAGAATATTTTAACTCGTGTTTAAGAAAAGCAAAATTAGAAGGCCAAAACTACTTATTTTGATACTTTCAGAGCTCTAGGACTATTAGAAGTCGATTTTTGTGAAAATATTAATTAAGGCCAAATTAAAATTTTAACATTCTTTTTGTCAAAAGTCCAATTAGAAGGCCAAAACTACATACGTTGAAAATTTCAGAACTGTAGCCCTATTGAATTTGTTTTGTAAAATAATTGTTAATTAACAAAAATAATTTTAAAAAAATTCAAATTGTAAATTCTTTTTGTCTAAATTCCAATTAGATGGCAAAATATACTTATGTTGAAAATTTCAAGGCTGTAGCCCTATTAGAAACCGTATTGTAAAATATTTATTAATTAATTAAACAAAATTAATTAAAAAATAACTAAATAAAATGTTAACATTTTAATTTTCAAAAGTCCATTTAGAAGGCTAAAACTACTTATGCTGAAAATTTCAGAGTTGTATCTCTATTTGAAGTGACTTTGTTAAAAAATATTAATTAAAAAAAAAAACTAATTAAAATTTTAACATTCTGTTTGTCAAAAGCAAAATTAGAAGGCCAAAACACTTATGTTGAAAATTTCAGAGTTCTACTTCAATTTTAAGTAACTTTCTAATGATCCACAGACACTCAGATACACAGACAGACAGCTTGTTTTATTATTTTAGATATATATACCAAAACTAATATTCGTTAATTTTTTGTTTCCGACAAAATTGGACTGCGTATGAAGTTGGCCCATTATCAACATTGTTAGCTATATTATATTAAAATTCATTTCTGATTGAGTTTCTTTGCTAATTTTGTATAGGCATCTTGTTAATAATGACACAATAAATCGCCGACCAAACGGTATAGTGGTTAGCGTGCTAGATTCTAGACCGCGAGGTTGCGGGTTCGAGTCCCGTGTTAGGCATGGGTGTTTGTAAATGTATGTTGGCTTGTCTAATGACGAATGTTTCGGCGCATTATAGCCCTCGTGTTGTTGACGGCGCCAGATAATCTGAAAACAACCAATGACACAATAAATCTGGTTAGTTACCAAATATATTTTGATTAATATCTTTTTCGTAATGAAACACGCCTGATGCTGTTCGCTTTCTCCCGCTTTAACCCTTTGCATTCGTAATTATGCTTTAGAAAGTTAGCAAATAACTCGGAATTTTTTTTCATGTTCAATCAAGATGAATTGTTTTGATGGAAATGTGTTCCAATTTAACTAGAAGGTATACCATCCTTAAATCAAAAATTTAAAAATAGAGCCTCTGAATACACCCCTTGACCTAGGATGGGAATGTGGCCACAAAATATTTTATTTTTCAACGTGTCAAAATAATTTATTGAAAATACTAAGAATACTTAAGTATATGACACTACACCGCATTTACCCTTTGCATTCCGCTGTCAACTCTCACAGAACATTGTAATCTAGCATATCACTCGGATGTGCCCTCTCAGGGGACATTAAAGTTTATTAGTGATTACGGAGAATTAACTTTTTCCAGCACAACTTTTTGAGAAATGCATGTTTCCCTGATGTTTTCTCTTGAAATGGCACAAGAAATCAAATCAAAATATGCTAAAATTATCAAGATATACATAAAAAAACCCATTTCAGCGAGGTTTTGTGTCAAAAGAGAAGATGAGAAGTGTTGGTTCACGACTGTCCGAGCACTTTTCTGCGCCACTTGAAAGGAGCGATAAGGAGAGTTTGTCGATGGTTGGATTTGTTGAAATTTACTGGCGCAAGGGCAACACTAGGGCTGAGCTACTGGTAGCCGTCCAGAATGGTTCGGAGTGCAAAAGGTTAAAAATCTAAGAAATGTAATAATATGAACTAACTATATAAACAATATTTAGGGGCGAAACGTAATGCCGCCACCTCCACCAAAGCAAATCGTCTTAGAAATACTTCGAACAGAAATGTTTTGGTTATGTTATCACAGTTTGCCCAAATCAGATGCGATGTCCCCTGTACGGGGACATACGAGCGCAATGGTAAAACGAGTGATGTCACTCATACGGGGACATACGAGTGAAAAGGGTTAATTCCCCTGATGACCCCTTAAAATTATAGCTCTCAAAATTGAGATTTACTCTTACTCACAAGTGGCGTGGTTTTTCAACGTAATGAACTGCAATTTAATTTTAAAGGTAATCTAAGCATTCTAGATCGAGTGAAATGATAAAAAAAAAAAATTTAAAAAAAATTTTAAAAAATGAGGATTCGTATTTAAATTTTCAGAGTGAGAGTTACATTTACTTAGTAAACAGCCACCTAAAAAAAATATATGTACCAGATATTTAGAAAATTATAAAGAAAACATTTTGGTGCAAGTTGCAATATTCTACGATTTTTAGAGTCGAAGATATAGCCATTGTTTAAATTTTTATTTTTGCGTAATGTACCTAACAAAAATTCAGGTATGTGGCAAGCATGGAGGAGCTTCGAAATTGAGATTTTAATTCTTTTTAACATGGTAATAATGAAGAATGGTGGGTAGGACAATTGGATATTACAACAATAGATACAAATCTACAGTTTCAACTTCATTTTTATCAATGAAAGATTTAAATTTTCATTTTCATTTCTGTTACTAAATAATATTTTAATTTGAAAGAAACTAATCTTAAAATAACATATATCAAAAGAAGATTTTCTAAAAAACTATTCAACAAAATATCGTTATTTTTTAATGAGAATTAACTCAACTGTTTAAAAAACTGTAACATAAGCTTTTTATTGTTGTGTTTAGCTTTATAGAATTATAACTAATAATATAGGGAACTTTAGAAAATGGATGTGTAGATTTTCACAGTTTAACCTTTAAATTCCCAACTACCTGAAGAAATGCGTAAACAGTGTATTAGACTATATTTTAAGTACATAAGATATTTGGAAATGATTTGATAATTGGATACTTAGAAGATATTCCTTACACAATTGATGTTTCAGAGATACCAATTTTTCTATTGTTTTTCGTAGTTTTTACCTTCACTTTTTTTTTTTTTTTTTTTTTTTTTTTTTTTTTTTTTTTTTGCTTTTATCTACGTTTCGAAACATTCTAATTTCAAAAAAATGATCTAGAAAATATGTCTGTATGTACGTGGTCAGCATAATTCCCGAACGAATTGAACCTACGACGTTCAAATTTGGTGTACAGGTTAGGTGTGTCCATGGGACCTAGCCTTAAGGTTTTCTTTAAAATTACGCATGCGCATATGGTTGAAATCATGAAAAAAAATAAAAAAATTTGGCAATTGCTAAAAAGCAGTTCTAACGATTTTGATTAAAATCACTGTGCCAATGCCTCTTAAAGTGTTCTAATGATCCCCACCTCCAAAATTCTGGTAAAAATGCGATAAAAGCGTATAAAGTTAAAAAACGAACGCCTTTAACACAGAATTCTTTGAACTTGAGCATCGCCCATCATCGATTGATTTTTCTCTTTTTCGAGCCACAAGAAAGGATAATGTAATGTTTATCGAATAACATCGGAAAATTCACCATTTTGGCCTGTTTTTATTATTATTATTATTATTATTATTTCTATTATTATTATTATTTCTATTACTATTATTATTATTATTTCTATTATTATTATTTCTGTAATTATTATTATTATTATTTCTATTATTATTATTATTATTTCTATTATTATTATTATTATTGTTTATATTATTATTATTATTAATAATAATATTTTGGCCCATATAAAATATTTGCAATGAAAATTATGAAAACTGTAAAGAACACCATTCCATATCAAATTTGAACGTAACCATCTTTATTATAGTGTAATTGAAAGTTGTGCGATGTTCCACACCCCTACTAATGGATTTTTACTCCTCTTTACGATTTACCCATGAAGAATACTTTTACATTACGATGAATGCCTACGAAGTACAATAACGACTATTACAACAACGTAAAGCTCAGCTAAAAAACGTACAACTCCGCAGTAGCGAAAGTAATGGTAGGTTTAAAGGGTATCGGCAAAAATATTAAAAAAAATTATTTTTTGTAGATCTTTTCCTTAGGTTTCAAATAATGTCCGTAAAACCGTTTAAGTCAGTAAAAACTACAGAAAATCCTTAAAAACTACGGAAAACCCGAAGATACGGTTATCATATCAGCCTTCTTAACATTACCGAGGTAGAGCGAGGGACTCCATTTTAATTTCTTTAATATATTTAATTAATTTTAGAAAGAAGCTTATACGAAAGATAATACCTTCTGTTATGTAGTATTTCCAAAATAATATCGAATTCAATAAATTGAAAAACATTTTTGGTGCTTTGAAATCCTTTATATTAACCTATTTTGAGTGTGGGTGGGTGGCCGATGCCATCTACCCACACATGTGTATGCCGATGGTGCTGCGGAGGCCTGATTACCCCCTTGCCGTCATCCAATGGGTCTCAAACTTGACAGATAGATTCTATGTTCATGACAATGCATTCTATCAAATTTTGGGGTTGTAACTATCATAAAGAGGTCGCTTTTGCGGAATATTAAGAAATGAACATGCCGTCGTCCAATCACGCTAAATCAGTATTTAACCGACCATTAAAAAAACTCTTTACTGTTGCCCAAATGTTTTTAATAAATATATAATAATTTTTTTTTAATCAGAATAAAAATAAAAAAAAAATTTAGATGCTAGTGAATAAATTCACATTCATTTTTAATAAATAAATTTTGGAAACGTTGTTTATCGTAACATTTTGCTGATAGAAATATTTTTGATGTTTAAAATTAGATGCAAGCACACGCTGCTTACAGAATCGGTGCTGTGTTAATGAATATAAAAATTGACAATGTGTATAAAAGATTTATATTAAAAACTTTGTTTTGATGGGGGTTGTATTATTTTTTTCAATCCATTCTAACCTTGTATGCATCTTTAAATGAGGTGGCGAAGACTTTTGGTACACATGTACCAGTTTTAACAACAATAAGTTTAATTTAAAAAAAAAAAAAAAAAAAAAAAAAAAAAAAAAAAAAAATATAAAATCTTTAAAAAAACTATAAAAAAAAACTATATTAAAAAAAACCTAGTATATATTGTCTACTCTTTCAGCATAGCTGACAGTAGTTTCCTTACATATTTCTTCGAAAAAAAGCGGAGGAAAAAAACAAAAACAAAAAAACCGCATCTAAAATCAGGAAGTCGTCAAAAACGAAATGCCCGTTTAATCTCCCACCGTATGTATACAAAGAAAGCTAGTGTCTTTCTTCCGCTGCTGGTGTTCCGCATTCTGTTGGGTGGTCCCTATCACTTTGGGGGTGGTCTTGATCTGTTCTGGTGGTCTGTATAGTTAGGGTGACCTTATTTTTTTCCGGGAGGGGGATGACTTAACATTTCGGTGGTCTTGATTATGTGGGAGGTCTTGGTCAATAGGGTGGTCTCTGTCATTTCTGATCTTGGATTCTTGTGTGGGCATCGTGATTTGGTTGGTGGTCTATTACGAATGGTGTGGTAATAAATATCTTAGGGTGGTCCTGAAATTACGTGTATCAATGACATTTTAGAGAAATTTCTGAAGCCGTATTTGATTTGAATTATTATTTATGAAATTGAGGTGCTAGTCATGTTTTATAGTTTTTGTTTTTCATGGTGGTTATTAATAGGCTGTGAGTTTTATCCGTTTGCGTAAGATTTTAAGGGTAATCTATAATAATAAAACAAGTTGTCTGTATGTCTATAGAAAGCTACTTCAAATCGGAGTAGAGCTCTGTTTCTAATTGGGCTGCAGTTCTGATATTTTCAACAAAAGTAGTTTTGGCCTTGTAATTGGACTTTTGACAAGCATAATCTTAAAATTTTGGCGAGTTTTTTTTTTTTTTTTAAATTCATTTTATAATTAATCAATAAATATTTTACTAAGCGATTTGTAATAGGACAGCAGCTCTTAAATTTTCAACATAAGTAGCTCTAGCCTTCTAATTGGACTTTTGACAAAAAGAATGTAAAAATTTTAATTGTTTTTTAATTAATTATTTAATTAATATTTTCACACAAAGCGACTTCTAATAGACCTAGATCTCTGAAAATTTCAATGTATGTAGTTTTGGCCTTCTAATTTTGTTTTTTACAAAGACATGTTAAAATATTCTCAAAGGGGTGTTGTATTATTGTATTAACGGAGACGATTATTTTTGTTTCTCGACAGGGGACGGGCTTCTAATATTAATGGTTTACGTAGCAATTAGGAGTGAAGCGAGCTTATGCTTACGCAACAATGGACCTTTCAGCGAGCAAAGCGAGCCCATGCTTGCATAACAATGAACTTTTCAACGAGTGAGGTAAGCATGCGCTTATGTGTCAATGAACTTTTCAGTGAACGAAACGATCTTGGCTTTGAGTAGCAAAGAACCATCCTGCGAGTGAAGCGCCAAAAGCTGGAACCTATACACCAATGACGGATCTCCTCAACGTGGAGCCACGCAGCTAACTAAAAAATTGCACATTGCAAAATTTCGTAGCGAAGCACGGGTATTCAGCTAGTAAAGTATAACAATTAAAAGAGGGTGACTTTTTAAATTATTTACAGTTCCATTTAATATCATTATTATTGACGTAAATTTTTTATTTAATTTCAAAGATGTTTAATGTCATCTTTATCAATTAAATAATTTGCTATTTTGGGTTATGTTGTTAAAACAGTTTACTTATAAACAGTGTTCACTAGATAAATATTTCCGAAGGGTATTTTCACCCCCTCTTTAAATTTTAAGAGTAATTTTTAAAATCCAAGAGATATTTTTTAAACTAAAGCAAAATAAGTTTAAAATAATAATAATAATAATAATAATAATAATAATAAGTACAACAATGTGATACAAGTTCGTATTTTCGTTTATCATAGCGGAAATATGCTTTTTTAATGATTACTAAAAACACTTGTTGGTTATAAACCTTAAACTACCAATTAAAACTATGCCGTTCGGTGACGTTGGTGTCCGTTGAAACTATCGGACAAATTCCAGCGACACCTTGAAAACGATCGGGAAAATGAAGGAGAAGTAAAACTTGACAATTTACGATATGCAAAATTATCTGAACCTACCAGCGGAAAAAAAATTAATCCCGATTAGACGTGCGGACGACATAGTGTCGTCAATCAACATTTTCCATGAATTCACGCATGTGGTTACCTTTTTTCTTTATACACTTAATTAAGGAACGTACGAAATTATATTTGGAAATTGCGGGACGGCCCCCTACAATCCACGTACTAATGCGGCAAGTGGTATCAGCAACCATTCAACGACTTCAGTCAATCACTGGTCTCGTTTGAACACGAATGCGCATGCGTAACTGGCGATTTTGGAGAGGGTGATCCGCAAATTGCATTCCGTTGGAAAATAAACGAAAATTTTACATTTTTCAGAAAAGCAGGCTATTTTCAAAGAAAAAGGGCAGGGAAGTAGCGCCGCTGCCCTTCGAAAAACGGCTAGGATGATATCTGATTTTATAAAATGAAGGATTATTTTTTAAAATTTAACAATGATGTGCCGGTGCGTGAATTCACGAATGAGGTTAATTCTATGGGGTGAAATTGATTTTCAAAGCATGTTCAAGCATTTTTGCGAAATCTGCTTATAAATATACAGACTGTATTCATTTTCAAGTCAAGTGAATGCTTATTAGCACTAAAACGTGTTATTCAGTTTAAAATAAATTACAGAGTTTTTTTATTATTATTATTATTATTCAACTGAAAATAACAAAGCGCCGATATATGGATTTTTGACAAAGAGCTTTCAAAACTACAGCTTGTCATCTAACCTACCTTACCAATGGAATTTGTTTAAAATTTCCTAAAACTATAGTAAGAATCTAGTGGAGTGGAACTGGAGATGATTATATAGAATTACTGGAGCAATCCAGTAAATCTATGAGTGTAAATTTTAGATAAGTTTTCAATTCTAGTCGTTTCCTTGTATCAAATCATTGTGTATCGTTTGTCGTTAAATTTAAAATGAATTACAAATTGAATTATGATTGGTGCAGGATTGTACCCTTTAGTTAATTTTTAATTAATCAATCTTCAAATGAATAGTTTTTATTCAGACACGTTAGTTTTCTAACACTTGTTAATTGTGAAAAAATGTGAATCGAATAAAAAAGCACGCCCACGCAAGTGCAATATTCAGTTATAAAAAACAAACCATGTGCTTTTTCGATTGTCTTTAGTATTGCTTTTTCAAAAACCAAAGTTTGTGCTGGCGACAGTGAAAATAGCACCTCAACTAAAAGTAAAGTCTTGGGTGTGGCGACATTTCACAAAGCAACAAAAATGACCTCACCAAAGTGAAATGTAAATATTGTTAAAAAAAATATATGAAACATTCAGGAACACCACAAACATGGGATTTCATTTGAAGAGAAAGCATAATGTATGAAAGGTAAGATAATTTATTGATTGGTTGTTTTCAGATTATCTGGCGCCGTCAGCAACACGAGGGCTATAATGCGCCGAAACATTCGTCATTAGACAAGCCAACATACATTTACAAACACCCATGCCTAACAGACGGGACTCGGAACCCGCAACCTCGCGGTCTAGAGCTAGCACGCCAACCACTATACCGTTTAGTCAAAAAAGATTATTTATTAGTATTTAGTTATTGTGTTTTGGTTCGAATTGGATTCATCTCTTTTATAATTTTTATTCGAGAATAAATTAAAACCTGATTAATGAGGGATGAATTGTTTAATTTTCTGCGTTGTGGTCAATCATGAGAAATAAATGCTGTTTTTTTTTTTTTTGTGCGTGCATAACTCGTCCGTTTTTTGTGATATAAGTACCGTTCTAACGCTCTTTCGCATGCGCTGAGTATTTTGTGACCGGAAAAGTAGATGTTGCCCTTTGAAAATGTCGAGTTTTTTTGTAACTATAACCGTTACCGTGAGCGCCATTTTGTTATTCACAGAATCCCGAGCTCATACCTCTGAATAACAATACCTGGAATCTCATCTCTATCTGTCGTGCGGAAAGGAAGCTAGAGGTCTATATATCGGCAAAGTTTCTTCATGACCACCCTGTATGTTATAGTACCTGAACTTTAAACAATGTGTCAAACAGTGTTATTAACAGAGTCCACTGTATAATTTTAATTGCCATTATCTTCCATCAGAAGCACATCGAGGTTTTTGTAAAATATTACCAAATGTTTTATTCAATATTTACCTGTTCTCTCATAGAACTATTTTTTTGTAATTCCAGTACTTTGACAACTGCTCTAAGGCCAAATTAAAAAAAAAAAATGGTTTGTTTCTTGTATTTATAACCCTACCGATCCTTAACCCTTTCACGCTCAAGGGAAATATTTTTCCCTTCTACAAAAGTCTTTATCGATTGTTCAATTATTATTGAAACGATATTTTTTTTTACTGAATGTCAAAATAAAACGTATGTCCAATGTGGCAAATGTGTTTCTGAACGAATAAAAAAAAAACGTATAGAAAATAGGACACATAATAAATGTGTTATGTGCAATGTCCACTTGTGCTTCACAAGTAAACGAAATTGTTTCGTAGAATATCATAACTAACTATTTATTTTACTTTTCTGATAATTTTTATTATGTGTTTTGTATTACAAAGCAATAAATAAAATACCGATATAATAAACCTAACTCTTCGTTTATTTACTTTTATGGTCCATAGGGAAAAATAGTTCCCATGAAATTATAGGAAACCTATACACCCTGCTATGTTTTTCTGGTGATATTCTCTTACTTTACACCCACAATAGCTAAAATATTGTGTTGTATTGGCATATTTAGTCTTGGACATCTTATGGTCCTGTAAGGGTTAAATTACAATACAAAAAGTCCCGCCCTAAAGTTTTTTAGACTTAAAATAAATATAAACTCGTTTATTAAAACGATTAATTAATTACGATATCACAGTGATCGAATAATCGATTAATAATTAGTTATTTTAATTTTCGTTAAGTAACAGTAGACATTTGAAGTTTTTTAATAAATTTGTTTAACACCTAATGATCAGTAATCATTATGAAGATCTTAGTATAAAAAATGCCAGCCCTACAAAAAAGAGACAAAGTGAAATATAGCTTTCATAAACTAATTTTCAGTAGTGTTTTATTTACGATATTCGTGATAGGTAATGGAAGATTTGGGGAAATGCTTAGGATTCAGCGTAGCTATTTAAAACTATCAAGAATTGTCTAAATTTTTTTTAATATCAAAGCTAGTTCAATGCTTTTAAATAAACTGCAACAATTAAACGAAAGTATTTTTTTTTTTTTTCTTCTTTTTCTTTTTTGTAATAGACCCATTTGATTTTGAGAAAAAGGTCGTCTTGCAAGGAGTAATTATGATATTTGCCCCAAAAACCTTCGCTTATGGCAGAACAGGAAATTATTTAAAAAGGTTGAGTATCGATATATTGATATTTTATCGATACATTTTTCCATGCAACGATAAAGTATCGATAATTTTTTTTATCGATATTTCCGATCTCTAGTGAAAAGGGATGCGTTTGCAAGCCCGCGTCCGCACCGTGTGAAAGAGGCCTTTACTGAGACGTACCTTGGCCACCACTAAACCTTATGCACAATTTAGATTTACCCATTTGGGAGTTATTCTGACCACAGACAGATACCTGCGATGTTTTTTCAAGCGACAACAAGTTTAGGGAAAAGGTAATAAACGATTTGTCTTCTGGCGCCAAATAATTGCATCATTGAAAAGTGAACAAAGTTGGAATTAAATATTACGCCACTTATAACGTACTATTTATTGCCAACTCACTTTTTAAAGATGCAAGTATTTGGTGCCAAAGAAGTTGAATCGTCTGCACTCTTCCCCATTGAAACTTAAATGACGGTGGGTGACCACATAAAAAAGAATGATCATTATTTGCCAAGTTATGACTTACTTAGCTATCGAGTTCAGTTTAACTCATTCATAATCGATTTTCGAACAGTTCCGACCACAAATTCCTCTGTCAAGCTAGTATACATTCCCAATTTGTTACAATTTCTCTACATTCTCTTTAGAGAAAGTCCTAGTAAGGATTATTTCCTATACTCGCTAAGTTACAATCTTCTAGCCCAGTGCATTTAGAAACTACTTTCTATAACCACCTTTGGAAATTGGCGAGTAGGTGCGAAAAAGATCACTTCATTAAATGACATAAATTGTTTTCATTTAATGTCTATCTATTCTAAATGAAAATTAAAATAGCAAAAGGCAAAACCAAGTAGAGCCTTTGCAAATAGTCCGAGAGGCGACTGCAATTTTTGGACCCCATCGAACATCATTCTGAATTTTTTATAGAAATTGAAGAAAAGTGAGTAGATTACGAATCCACTGGTCTGCCGTGGCAAAAAGGGCCGAAACTGATCAAAAATCGACTCAGAATGAGTTGAACTAAAATTCGACTGCCAAACATGTCATAACTTGCCAAAAAGAGGACAAACTTTTTGGTCTGGCAGCCCACCGCATTTTGATTTTTAATGAGAAAAAGCACAAACGATTTCTGATCTCTGCCTCGGAAAATTTGTATCTCTTAACAGTAAGCCAAATTGGTGACATCAGTTACGTCATCAGTGACGTAATGTTTCTTGTCAATTTGGCTCATTTGTGAAAGATGCAAGAAAGCCATCGCCACACATCCGAATCGTCTGCAACCTTCTTAATTAAGAATTAAAGAGTGAGGGTAACCAAATAAAAAAAAATGCTCATTATTTGGCAAGTTACAGCGCATTTGGCAATTGGATTTAGTTCAACTCATTCCAAGTCGATTTTTGATCAGTTTCGGCCATTTTTGCCACGGCAGACCAGTGGATTCGTAATCTACTCACTTTTCTCCAATTTCTATAAAAATTTCAGAATGATGTTCGATGAGGTCCAAAAATTGCAGTCGCCTCTCAGTCTAAAAAGCTTTGACGTAACGTTTTCTAATATAAAATAAAATATATTAGACACTATTTTCGAGTTTTTAATTTATGACATTTCATCAAGTGAATGCTTTTCGTACTCTATTCACCCAATATCAAGGTGGTTATAGAAAGTAGTTTCTAAATGCACTGGGCTAGAAGATTGTAACATAGCGAGTATCGGAAAAATCTGTAAAAATTCCGAATTATGTTCGATGGGGTGTCTAAACTTTCTCAGTCGATTACCAAAAATTCAAAATTTGGCATTTCTTATTTCTATTCACATTCAATTCAATTCTTGGGGCAAACTCAATTCACTTTCTTGGTAAACTTTTAACTTCCGTGATAAAGAACTGCGTTGTCATGGAAACGGTGTCTTTGTACACGAATAAATAAACGCACACGATGCAAGAGATCGAAATGTATTCGCTTGTTTGATTTCGAATAGATTTCGCGATTTTCCGACTTTTTCTACAGACTTAATGTGTTTGCTTTACCACAGAAAGCTCTTTTTATTATCGAAAAGTGGGGTTTTTTTTTGTCGTTCTCTGTTCCCAAGTAAATTTGCGGAGTCGATTAAAAAAACTTATCGTGTCTCTTTATATTCTTAGTCGATATGTTATTTATAGAACTTGATAAAATCGCGAATTATGTATAATATAACTACACCATATGGAGCGAAAGTTAATTCACCGTTCCAATTCCGATTTGTCAACATTTGAGTTCATAATTAAACCCACGGAACTTTCAGTCATTTTCAAATCTGTAAACCGCTTCTAAGACGAAATTGATGACTTTTTGCTGTATATATTCGTTTATAAAAAATAATTGAAATAACCTATTTTTACTTTCAATTTTCCAAATGTTAACAAAGGATAATAAAAGTATTGCATTCAGTAACCAAAAAACAAATTTTCGTTCAATTCGACTTGTTTTGAAACGTGTCGAGTTAAAAAAAGTGGTCTAGAAAAAATCAGCATAACTTCCGAATAGTTTGACCTACTATGTTTAACTTTAGTATATTGGTTTGAAGCAATCATGCAGGGCCGTCACTAAGAACTTCGGTTGGGGGGGGGGGGGGGGGGCGTTAGACATCATTTTGCCGACTGAAATTTAGACAAGTCCGGTGTAAAAGTAAAAAATATCAATTAAGGAGCTAATACATACTTAATTAATTTTTATTAATGTAAAATTAATTTTAGTTAACGTATAACTAATTTTAATTAATACATAGTTGATTGATAAATAATACACACTTATATATTAATTAATGTATAAAAAAAATTTAATGCATGGTTTATTTAATTGTGAATTATTTTATTTAATATGTAATTAATTTTAGTTAATGTTTAATTACTTTTAAATTACCGTTTAAAAAATATTATAACTTAATTAATGTCAAATTTTACTTAAATTTCCATCACATTTTAGTTAAAGTTTCAAGTTTCTTTAAATTACTTTAATTTATTTCGTTTTAATAAATTACTCCTATCCTCCTGAACAAAGGGGATAAATTTTGAAAACGGTTTTTTTTTTTGGGGGGGGGGGGGAGGAAGTGAGGGCATTTATCACTTGCAGATAGAAGATTATTTCCCACAATCTTAAACCAATTAAGTGACCTGAGTATAAAAGCTTCATTTCGATGTAATTTTCTTTTTCTTTTTTTTTTAATTTTCAGGTTGCAATTTTGAATAAATAAATTAAAAGCGTAAAAGTGGGTGCAAATGGCTTTTCAACACACTGAATTAAATAAATGAAAAATACTGATCAAATAGGCGAGTCTTTAATCTAGAATTGTATAAACGTTGATGAAACAAATTCTGGAAAAGTTCTTCTTTGCAAAATTCTGGCGGACTATTGGTATTACAGAAAATTACTCATGCAAAGCATTACGATTTTTATAATGTAGATGCAATGCCAGGGACATAAGAAACATGCACTTGCACTCCCTCCCCTCTGGCTTTCGAAATATAAAGTTATGTGGTAGAAAAGAGGTAAAATTTACAAGAAAAAAAATATCGATATTAATTTATTAATTCGAACAGAAAATTAATGCCCAGCTATTAACTAATATCCAATTAGGAAATCCAATTTCCATTTTCGAAAAATCAATGGTTAAACAAAAACTTATGTCGCCTCTTTCCGTTTGTGATCTGCACCTTCCTGAAAATAATCCTGTTGGCGCTCACGATCTATATAATTGCATTGCAAAATTATTAAAACATTTTGTTTATTATTTAATTTTTTAATACATTTTAACACATTTTCCTAACCAAAAAAGAAATAAGGATTTTATTTTTTCTTGAAAAGTATATTAATAGTAAAAGTTAATTTTTTAACTATTAAACACAAGAACTTACTTCTCAAAAATAGTTGCTTAAAAATAATTGATAGTACATATTTTTACCAAAACTGCCTGCTAGATTGAATTTAATGATTTTTTTTCTGTTATTTGGCAATAATTTGTGGCAATATTACTCGTTTTTTGAGGAATACTAATTTGTTCAAGAAAGAAAGTAATCTTGAAAATGCAAATTTTTTCTTAGCGGGACTAAAAATGAATAGATTACTTTAGCATTAAACCAAACTATAACATTATTTATATGCAGAAAGGTAAATTATTCTCAACTAACTCATTACTTTTATGAACTTCGAATTTAGCGACAAAATATTCAGATCTATTAAAAAAAGTATACTATAATTTTTAGCACAAATATCCAAACTAAAGGAAGAGTATTTGTAGTGTTTTTGGGGGAAGAGGAGGGAGGGTATTCAAATCCAGAGTGTTATTCCGATCTTGAGAAGGGCAAAATGCACACTTGATCGTCGAAGCAAAAGAAACGTCACTGTCAACATGAGATTTCCAAAAATCCACCCCCATTTCCCTTTCCTACCTTTAAAGATTATGATCCTAATTTGATATTTACTGATCCAATTTGAAATATTTTAAAGGTATTTTGTCTAATCTAGTTTATCTGAAATACAGTTTCTTTCCGATGTTTAGTGTATAAAGTGGCGATATCGAGGATAGGCATGAAAAGGTACTCACAATTTGCAATAGTCTGAACCTGGTTGTGCCGGAGAACGTCGGGCCACAGCTACTTGAGCACGGGAAACGTCAAGAAATTTAGATAGTATTATAATAAACCTATTTTGTTGGAATAAATATGATATCGCCTTCCAGTTTACATTTGACAGGCATTATATAGGAAATGCATTTTTAATATATAAAGTACATAACATCATTTATGGAGCTCTACTTGACATTAATTGCAATAATTTTGTAAAATGTAGTCTATTTTTCGGATGTTAAAATTAAGGTGATTTGAAATTTTGTATAAAACATTCAATTCACATTATGTACAATATATATATAATGTAAATAACGTTTAATGTGTATAGCATGCATTTTGAGGCGTTATTTGACGTATTACAAATATATCACTAACTGTAACACATAAAAATTATCCAATGTCAGGAAGATATCAATGAATACTTTACTGTTCCTGCCAAAAAGGATACACTTACTCCAATTCAAAATTGGCGACCGTCAACTTCTGCATTGCAATCAGGATGTTTTAATACTATTGACGATTTCAATTATTTTTACTTTTTTCCATTCAATATTTTTGAAACATGACTCACTAGGCATTATTAAAAAAGGGATCTCAGAAATTTGCCGACTGCCGCCTTTCTAAAACATTTGACGGGGTGAGATAATGAAGATGTCTTTATAACTATGATTATATTTGGGTTAGTCAATCAATGTAAGAGGAGAAAAATACACCCCTATTTCTTGAGTAAAATTGCCGATTCGTCAAACTCGGGTCGCGAAGATGCATTCCGGTATTTTTAATATTTTTCAAAAAATTTTTTTTTTTTTTACTTTTTCATTCAATTCGATTTTATTGTGGACTGACTTATAAAAAAAATAAAAAAGATTTCGATAAAATTTCAAAAATTTACCGACTGAGTTCAACTTTCTAAATCTTTAGGGGGGGGGGGGGGGCGAGACGCCCCCTACGTCTCCCCCGTTCGCGTCGTCCCTGCAATCATGGGACGTTTCAATAAGGTCAATAATTTGTGCATGCACGTAATGTATCTACCATTGAAAAATGTATGCTTTTCAGAAATTTCCATAAAACATCTTTAACGGTTTTGCTCGAAATCGTTGTGGTAATTAATGCCTTTTACGGTGCTCTAAAACTCTCCACTTCTGAAATTTCCCTTGAAAAGCGATAACAGCGTAAAAATTGGAAAACGAATATCTTTAAACTTCCATTAAACGAGCTCTGTTTTCTGAGATAGTTAGTCGCGTTGCACCTAATGAAGTGTTAAATGGATTTTTTGAATGCCAAATGAAGTTTATTCTAGTTTAAATAGTTAATTGATACCGATTTAAGATTCTTTGGAGATATAAAGTATTAAGTGATCTTTTTAAATAGTAAAATTTATTCAAAAATCGCATCACAAGTAATTCAACAAAAATAAAGCAGAGGAAAGTGTAGTAGGGATGCACCTATAAGGTGCGCGCGACTAACGGAAGGTTAACCCATAGTTCTCTTTCTTTGAACATTGCCCATCAACGACTCCTTCTCTTCTCATTCACTTACTCGAAAGAATGATGTATTAATCATCGAAAAACATATCGCCAATTTTTTTTTGCCAACATAGTTATTATTGCCAAATTGACGATTTTTTTTATTAATAAAATACGAAAATTAAAGCGGTAAATTACACATATCCATATTACATTTGAATGCAATGACCAGTATGAAGAGTGCAATGAAAGTTAAGCGATCAACACCCCCCCCCCCTTCCCCTCTCTCCTAGTTTTAGAGTCATGATGATTATAATTAAAGATCAGCTTCTAAAAAGCTATTAAAAAAGCTACAGGTCAAAATGATTTGAAATTTGACTTAAATGCTATGGCATAGAGATTTGTGTCATAAGAAATTCAAATAGGTTTTTTATGTCATTCCATTTTCCCTTTCTTTGTGTATTTATCAAGGTCAAATACTATGTCATTCTGACCATTGGGTCTTTTTAAAAGCTATTTAAAAGCTGCACCATTTACAGATAAAACAGAAACGTTGGCCAACGTCAGATACAGAAGTACTGGAAGGTTGGTTGGTTAAGTGATTTTTTGTGGCACAAGAGCCAATGTTGGCTATTCTGCGCCAATACTGGAAGCCTAATGGCCAATCCTGCACCGAAACTCAAGCATTATTCTACAATAAGCGATTTTTAAAATAATAATAATAATAATAATAATAATAATAATAAACATGTGAAAACCATCACATAACACATTTTTATCTCCTCCATCAATTTTTATAAAAATATATTTTAATTTCAAAACTCTGTATCAACACTTAAAAACTTCCAGTATATTTTACCCAGCACTGTGCGAGATTTGCCAAGATCCATAACAACGGTCAGTCTATAATCGTTCACATTGGGATTGGACAATCTCGTCGAGAGATATTAGCCAGCGTAGTTTTGTACTGGGGTCATTATACTCTCTCTGTATATTATAACTGCACTATACAGCGAAATTAGTTCGACTTATTAATTAAAACATGTCAATACTGGAGTTCAATATTGAAACAATGGTACTTTTAACCATGCACAACCAGGTATAATAGAGGTCGGAAATATCAATCAAAATAAATATCGATACCATATCGTTGCATAGAAAAAATATCGATAAAATATCGATGTATCGAAAATTATTTTTTTTATTTGATTTTCAATTTTGCCAGAAACAAAGTTTTTCGGGGCAAATTTCTACTTTTCATGATTGCATTTTGTAAGGAGACTACTTTTTCAACTGGAATGGATCTATTACAAAAAAAAAAAAAAAAAAAAAAAAAAAAAAAAAAATTCGCTTAATTGGTGCAGTGATTTTAAGAAAAATTTAGATAATTTTCAATAGCTTTTAAGTGTATGGAAAATATTGAATATTGGTGCCGTTTTAACTGTCTCTCAGGCAAGTTCAAACTTTAGTTTTGAAGTTTTTGAAAAGGGAATAAATAAAATTGAAAAAACACATGGAACTACAAAACCATCATTGAGAAACTAACAATGTTTGAAAATATCGATATATCGGTAACTTTTATAGATATTTTTAATATTGATATTTTTTTAGAAATGTCGATTAAAATATCGTCGTATCGATATATCGCCGACCTCTACTGTATATTACCAAAACGGATACTAATCCCTGACGAAATTTATAATTTTTTGTTCGACATATTCATTTTTATAATCAAAATAACCTATTTTATGTTTTATATATAAGTGTCCCAATAGCACGTGTTCGCTGGCCAATATCGCACAACACTGGTCAATTCCGATGGGATCCAATCCAGGGCGTCCATTAACAAATTAATTCCTGATTTTAAATTTAAATAACAAAGATAGATAGAAGAATGAAATAAAAAGTAAAGTGATTTTGAAAACTGTAAAAATCCGAAATAGAAATTTCAAAATTAGTTACAAATCCTGCCAACAGATGGCGCTGTAGTTATGAAATTCTAGAAGTATGTTATAAATTTGCCCTCTGCAATCACGCTAGCTTCCTTTCACGTTGAAGCTGTGAAACTGCCCTAAGACTGATCGCTATGTGCTTCGAAACACTTGTTGAGTGGACGGGTTCGAAAGATTTGAAGCCAAAGCAGATCAAAACTTGCAGAAATTTATTCCAAAATAACAAACTCTTCACAGTTCTCTTACAGCTCCAGAACTTCTCGTTCTAGTAGACACAATACAGCTCTATACACAACAATAGAGCACAAACAACAGTTAAACTTGACACACAACTGCTAAATCGCCGCAAAAGACAATGCAATACAGTTCGCTTTAGGAACTCTCTGAATGCTTACTGTGACTCTGTATCTCAACTCAGTAATTCCAGTCAACTAACTGACTAACCAACCTACTCCACTCACGGCCGGTCTCATATAGAAGTCAATACTTCGTGAATCTTCTAGAGATAGATATTTGGAGAACTTTCCAGATCGTAGTCGAAAAATCCTATACATGTCCATGGGGACCGAAAATGTCGCCAAATGGTCGCCAAGTTTGGCGACATTTGGCGAGATTGGCATTACCATAACGTTAAATGCCCTGCTCCTTGTAACACTCGCTTCCCAGCGTTATCTCTGTAAAACTCGTTATCAAGCATTAAGACCCATATTGCAGGGAAGCCAAGTTAAGACGAACTATTGCACTGCCTTATGCGAAATGTAAATAAATGTTCCTATTTACAAAATTAACACTACGAAATATTTACAAATATACTAAAATTCGTAATACACTCTTTATTCATAAGAACTACATCATACAGCGCCACCTGTTGACAACATTTGTAACCAATTTTGAAAATTTAGTATCCGATTTTTACAGCTTTCAAACTAACTTTACTTTTTGTTTCATTATTCTATGGATATTTGTTTTTGAGTTATTTTAAGATCAGGGAGTGCCTCGCTGTGCACTCTGTAGACCAGCCGTTGCTACGAATCATGGCTAATCTCGCGCAAACATTTGACATTTTCATCGGGTATAACACCAGCAATAAAAACTTATTTATAAAAATTAAAAAAAAAAAAAAAAGTGCAAGTAGAAAAGAGCAACATAGTTTATGAAAACGTATTTTCAAGTTTTAATAAAATCCCTTCAAATGCGGTTGATGAGTTTTTATTACTAGTGTTATTAGCTTGTAAAATATTTCAAATTTGTTAAAGCAATCGATGGATATTGGGTCTCAAAAATTAAACATAATGGCGGATAAATAATTGCTGTCACTTGTCTTTGTATTTTTTAGCCCTAATGAATCGCCCACTTTTCAAAAAGTTGTTTCTCCCCCCCCCCCCCCCATCCTAGTGATGGCGCAAGGACCTACTATTAAAGTTTTCATCAAAATCGCGCATGCGCGTAAGGTATCTGCCATTGAAAAAAATCATGTTTTTCAATGACAGCTAAAAAAAACGGCTCTAACGATTTTGATCAAAATCGCTATGGTAATGCCTCTTATATTGTTCTAAACATAACTACCTCCGAAATTCCCTTTAAAAATGCTGTAATGGAGTAAATAGTTGAAAAACGAATGTCTTTAACACAGAGTTCTCTTTCCTTGAGCATACCTCATCAAAGATCGTTTATTCTTCTTTCCTCAGTACCACTTATAAGAAAGGATAATAGAAGAATTATAGAAATTATATCGCCATAATCATCAATTTGGCGGGTTTCTTTTTTTTTTTTTTTTTTTTTTTTAAATACCCAAACAAAAATTATAGCAAAAAATATCGCCAAACAGTCAATTTTTTCTAAATGAATTATGGAAAACATAAAAAAAGGTAAATGACACAAATTGACATCAATATTATAGTGTACTTGAAAGTTGTGCGATGTTCCACACCCCTAGTTTTGTGAGCAATCTACGATATCCTATAAGACAGAGTTTCTTAAAAGGCGGAACTAGTTATATCCGATTCCCTTTGGGTGAGGAACAGTCTCTTATTTTAAGATCTTCTTATAACCATTTATTTATTTCCGTTACAATTTTTTCAGATAAATTTAAGGGGTTTCAATTGGAGATGTAGCGCTAATGTTAAAATGCCGATTTTCTATGAACTTTTTCTAAGTAACTAAAGCACGGATACTTTTGGAATTTTTTTCTGGACATTATTTGAACCTTCTTTTTTTAATCTGAGGTTAACATTAAGAAAGTATATTTGATTTTTTTTTTCTAAATCTCAAATAATAAAACACAAAAAATCTCGTATTTTTTTAAGACAAAATATTTTTTTTTTTTAAATAAACGTTTGACATTTTTCTAAAACGTTAGCATCAGATTAATATTTGATATAAGGGAGATATAGAGTACACATTTTATAAAAAACAAGCTAGTAGCCGTTTTTTTTTTTTTTCTTTTTTTCTTCTTTCTTTTTTCTTTTCTTTTTTTTTTCTTCTTTCTTTTTTTTTCTTTCTTTTCTTTAAAAAAAAAAAAAAAAAAAAAAAAAAAAGGTACATAAAAGTTTGAAACGTGACATTTTGAGATAAATGCCTTTTTATGTGAAATTGTGGCAAAGGATGCGTGTGTTTCCGTTTTTTAAAACTAACTAATCTCCGGAACTATACTAAACTCAAACTTAACTTGACATCACTAGACGGTAGATCGTCACAGTGCTCATAGGTATTTAATCCATTTTGGCGGCGTGAAAGCATAACGTTCGCCAAACCACAACCCTGTAGAGAACAAAAGGCTATAAGGTTTGGCGAGAATCATGTCTTCACTCCGCTAAAATGGATTAATTGCCTATGAGCACTGTGAAGATCTATCGTCTAGTGATGTCAAGTTAAGTTGGAGTTTAGTATAGAAAGAGTACAGGCCAAAACGATATTTTAAAAGAAGCAGAATAGTTTGAAATTTAAAGACATGCAAAAATCACGAAATCGATTAATTTTGAAGTTTCAAGCCTACTGAACCCTCTTAAATTAATCTCGATCTCAATGTCAGAGATTATAATACATGTTGTTGTTGTTGTTTCTTATTCCACTTGATCTAGAACAAGTCTAGACCAAGTCCAAGAGACCGTACGCCCAAAGAAAGTCTCGAACCAGCGCAGGGTTTGTAAAGAGATCGCTCTTCTCCAAATCCAAACAGGAAAGCAGATGGTCCGGTGAAGCTTGATGGGAAACACACTTGAGGCACACAGGGTACTTACTCTTTTTGTCTCTGAACATATGCAAGTGTGCGAGTATGTCCGGTGATGAGTCTGGTGATGGTGGTTTGTAATTTCCTGTCGCCCTTCAGCTCCAGGACAGCCCCAGGACGTTTTTGTTCATACCAGTCATGAGTTGGTGGAATCCTCCATGTCTTGCTGTTGTCGGCTCTGACCTTCGAGAAAATTTCTCTAAACGTAAGATGACCACAATTTTCGGATGTTACAGCAGAGCCCTCCTTAGCCAATTCATCGGCCAAGTCATTGAAGAAGAGGTCTACATGGGATGGTATCCACTGCAGATGAATGACATTATGCGAAAAGAAAATCTTTAGTTTGTTAACAATGTCTTACAATACATTATTATGTGAATAGGACCGGGGCACATTGACAATTTCTCATAACGATTAACCCTGTATTAGTGAAATGCTTTTTAATATAGAAAATTGTATTAAGTACTCTTTTCATACATTAAATTTTGTAGCGAAGCATAATTGCTACAATTTTCCTTTTCGATCTACCATTTAGAACATGAAAAGCTACTAAGGTATCGAACAGTCTTTCTTGTTCTGGAACAGATGGTACACTCTCATGAATAGTAAAACACATAATTTGTTTTACAGCATGAATTTTTGAGGTATTTCTTTTCAAATACGTCGATATAAAACATACCCTCGAAAAATTGTCCCGATAAATGCGTTAATAAAAAATTTCCCAATATTTTCTAGACGCAAAAATAAAGAGTAAAAAAACTTTTTCAATCTCAAAGACAAATTTTTCTAATGCATGGTTTTTAGAGGATGCCAAATGTTTTAAATGCCGATATAAAACTTGCCTTAAGAAAAATAAAAAAAACTTTCAACAATTTTTATACGCAAAAATATTGTAAAAAAACTTTTTAAACAAATTTTAGTATGCATGGTTTTTATAGGTTGCCAAATGTTTTAGTGGATGCTATATTTTGTATTGAAAATAAGTCTACAACATTAACAGATGTATTATTCACATTTATAAGTCGCAGATACCAAATCTAAGTCATAATAACTTTTAAACCGAAGTTCAATGAAAAATATCGGTTTGAACTATAGTTGCAAGTACAAATTCTACGACATTTTCGAGCATTTAACAAAGTATTAAAAACATTAAAACTCTGTAGGCAAGCCTAAATCGTAGAACACTTTAAACTCTTTATCTTGAATTTGTCTGAAATGGAATTACTGGTTTATGGGACTGAATTGTTAAGATAAAAAAGAAACCACATGGACAAGAACAGGAGAGTCTTCAGAATGAAAAAATATGCTTCCGTTTCTTCAAAACCTTTTTTTTTTTTTAAAAATCAGCTTTCATCAACCATTTCTGCTAGTTTTCTCTCAACCAAATCGATGAAGATGAAAAGAAGGATCGAGACAATGTAAAACTCTTCTGGATAAAAATTCTATCTTTGATGACTCGAAGAATATATTTGAAAGAAATGGGAGGAAAATAGAATTGAATCTTTTCCAAAGTAAAAAGGTTGTTCTTCTTCGAAATGCGCCATTTTAACAAAATGGCTTCATGTTCAAACGCGCCAGTAAAAGAACTTTATTCCGATGGATTTGACAAGAAAAGTTTTCAAAAATCGTTTTTCTGTATTGCACGATGATTTGTAAAAGGCATTTGGCGTTTTTGGAACTGAACTTTAACTATTTTGATACCACACATTCATCATAGATTAAGAAGATTTCTTTTTTTTTTTTTCTTCATGCAAACATCCAATTTTCTTTTCAATAACAGATTTAGGCTGAATAGAAAAGTGCAACAAAAGTAAACGCAAAAGAATTTTATAGGTTGAGATTTTTCATACAATTTATAACTTAATAATGTATTACATCTCTATCGATGACCCAGAGAAACCACGATTCTTAGAAAAGAACTTTATTACATTACTTATTTGAGAAGTTACGTAAGTCCACCGAGAGCAACTTTGTTAAGAAAATTGGAACTTCCTATGACGTAATGGAATATTTAAGGTATACATATACATTAGGAATCGCGAAATTTGACTCAAGTCTGCGTTTTTGTTTTTTGGTTTTAAAATATTCCCGAATTCATTACCTTTAAAATGATACCATTTTTTTTTTTTAATCTCAAATTACTTTTTAAGTTACAGTAGGTTTTGTGAACCTGTTTTGTATCACGTTCAATAGTGTAGTAAACTTTAAACGCGTTTTCTGAAGAATGACATTTTGGTATTATATGACTTTACGCCAACGGTCATAACTTCATAATAAATGGTCCGATTCACAAAATTCTAATTTTGTTTTGTTAGACAATAGTTTTGAATGTGTTTTCTATGGAGAATCTAATATATATTGATATAAACACATTTTTATGCATATTTTAATCTTAATTTTTTGTTAAAAACTAAGTATTTTTTAAAACTTTTTATTTTAAAACTTATAATTAGATAAATATTGAAGCCAAATTCAAAATTCTCCATAGGAACATGCGTCAATATAATATCCCATATTTTCAATAAAAATAATACCTTAAAGTTAATTACAAGTTTATTTATGTATGTTCTAATACTGTCCTAATTAGTCACTTTAATTGCAATTAGCTGATTAAAAATTTGACGGAAAAAAAGTTTATATATAAAAGTGCATCATTTTTAATTCTGATATACTGCCAAAAATGTTGAAATTATAACCTAAAAATTAAAGAAAATTATCTCAATTGTATATGTATACCTTAAAATATAAACGTTAACTTTTTTGGACACCAACGCTATGCAAAGTGACCACAATTAGGTGATCCCCTTTTCGAGGGGAAAAAAAGCAGATGGTCGCGAAGTTGTGTAAACTAATATTTAATTTACACCCTCACAATACAAAGGCGAACATCTAACATTACTACAAATCACAAAAATTAAAATACAAATATAAATAAAAATATAAAAAACTTCTCTCTTAATATCGTTTTGCAAATATCACATAATCCTTAGTTCAAATCGTTCTCTTCGTTCTACAAAAAAAAGTCACTAAAAAAACAACACGGACAACAAAATGTCTTCTTCTATCCAGCAGAGTGCCATCTATTGGAAAGAACTGAAGTCATTCTGATGTCATTACAATCTGATTGACTATGAATAATTGATAGGTATATATATTAAAGTAAAAGGTAGTGTTTACTTAAATTGAATTTTGAAAAAATCTTGTTAAATCCTGCTAACTTCGATTTTGTGTGTCGCTGCCGTGCGAAACTGCGGAGGCCTAATTAATCCCTTTACCGTCATCCAATCGGACTGAAACTTGGCAGATAGATTCTACGTCGATGACAATTCATCCTATCAAATTTTGGGACTGCAACTCTCACTAAAAGATCGCTTTTACACACGCATCTATAATCACTTCTGAATACCAATAAATCCCATTTAACCGATCATTTGTTGAAACTCTTTCCTGTTGCCAAAACTGTTTTAATCAAAATAAATAAAAGATAATTGAACGTGAATGCATGAATTTATTATATATTTAATTCCAGTCAGTTTAACTTTGCGCTGTTTTAATAATATATACTCTATAAGTGAAATAATTTTAATCGATCATTGACGAAACTCTTTGTTGTTGCCACACAATTTTTTTATCAAAATAAAAAAAAATTATATGTGTTTTTATTGCCTTACGTCAGACTTATCGGCTTTCGTAAATAGTTAACTCGTTGTAGATGACAACGTATTCTATAAAAAAAAAATTTGGAGGGGAGGGGGGATAAGTTAGTAAATAGTTCGGAATCTATCTTTTGTTCTTAGTGGTCAAACACTATGAAAACTCGATTTGAGCTCAAGAAGTTGCAATTTCACGTAAAAATTGGCGATTCATATAAAGGATTTATATTAAAAACTTTATTTTTATGAGTTTTATTACTTTTTAACTGAACTAAAATGAATGGGTAAACTATCACAAAAGAACCTCATTCCAAAAAATCGTCAAATCATAACGTCTTGAGGAACTTTGTTTTAACTACTTCCACTAGAACACCAAAAGAGTAACTCGTAATTACACAACGATTATCTTGTAATTTCGTGCTAAAAATCTCGTGATTGTGTACTTAACAATCATATTTACCATTAGATATCATGCAATTATACGTTAAAAACATTTTAAATTGCTTACTTTCAATCTCATAATTGAGAGCAGAACCACGCCAAGTTCAAAAAAAAAAAAAAAAAAAAAAAGCCTTAAGACGAATTTAGGAAACCTTTAATATAAAGTTCAATAATCACTGTCAAAAAAACTATTCTAAAAAAATCCTGAACTTCTCGACTTTTAATCTCAGGGAATTGTTTTCTAACTTTTAAAAAAAAAAAAACATTTAACATAAAATTCTTTTATCCAAATCCTAACTTTTTTTTTTAAGTTAAAGAACCTATCCTCCTAACTCTTTATTTCGTGATGCATGCTGATCTTTTAAAAGTCCAGAAACACGCACACTCATAGCAGCAAGCAGATTAAATTCAAACTATAGTGCATTATCTCTTTTTCATGTAATCTTCCACTCAAATGGGATTTCTTCCGATATCTTTTAATAGCTTTCAATCCCACAGGAATTGGAGACGAAAGGATAGAGAAAATTACTTGTTGATGCAGGAAGTACTAAAAGAAAACTTTAAATTGGAACGTTTTTAGAGTGAAACCTTCATTTATTTTTTACGGAAACTTTTCTTTTTAGTTTCAATTGCCCATTTGTATACATAGGGTGATGAAAATATAGTATTCGGTCAAAAAAAAAGAATTTCGATTTTTTTTTTTTTTGCATTTCTTCACGTTTTGGAGTATCCTGATTTCAAAAAAGTGGTATAGAAAAAATGCCTGTCTGCTTCTACGTGGTCAGCATAACTCACGGACAAATTGACCGACGATGTTGAAATATGGTGTGCGGGTTGGTGATGGCACAAGGACTTACCGTTAAGGTTTTCGTCAAAATAGTGCATGCTCATAGGGTAACTGCCATTGAAAAATTAATATTTTTCAGTAATACATAGCTAAAAAACGGCTTTAACGATTCTGATAAATATCGATCTTAAGGTGTTCTAAACATCCCCACCTCCGAAATTCCCGTAAAAATGCTTTAATGGAGTATAAAGTTGAAAAACAAATGCCTTTATTACAGAGTTCTCTTTCCTTGATCATACCTCAACAAACATCGTTTTTTCTTTTTTGCTTATATTCACTTACAAGAAAGGAAATTTAAGAATTATAGATAAGAATATCACCAAAATCCTAATTTTGAAGAAGTTTTTTTTTTTTTTCTTTTTTCCCTCAAAGACCCATACAAGAATTATCCGAAAAAATATCTCCAAACTGTCCGTTTTTACTAAATGAATGATGAAAATATATATATGCTAAGTGAAATAAGTCCCACGTCAGTACTGTATTGCAATTGAAAGTTGTGCGATGTTCCACACTCCTAGTTATTGAAAGTCTAAGTACCTCACCGAAGATCATCCTGAATTTGATACAGAATGTATAGAGAAACGCAAGTACATTAAGAATATACATGGTCTTCCGTGAAAAAAATGGATGAAACTATTCAAAAATTGACTTTGAATGAGTTAAATTGCCGATTATGTCTTAATTTGCCAAATAAAGATAATTTATGTTTTTTTAATTCTTTATATTAACTTTGATTTTGTTCGTGGGGGGGGGGGGGTGAATGTTGATAGAGATTAAATCTGAGGAGGCCTAATCAACCCATTTGCTCTAATCGTCTGAAACTTGGCATATATATTTGATATCGATGACAATGCATTCTATCAAATTTTGGGAGCTGTCACTGTCACTAAAAGATCGCTTTTAGGGAATACTAATAAAACAACTTGCTGTCAGCAAATCAAGCTGAGATAGCATATAAACGCGAAACTCTTTCCCGTTGCCAAAATTGTTTTAATAAATAAATAATAAAATTGTTTTAATCGGAATAAATAAAAGATATTTGGATTCCAGTACATAAATTCATATTTATTTTTAATGAATAAATTTTGAGAAGTAGTTTACTGCATATTTTGCTAATAGAGATATTTTTAATATCTAAAATTAGATGCAAATATCAAGCACAAGCTGACTACAGAAACGACACGGAGTAAATAAATATAATAAAGTACAATGCATGCAAAGTATTTATATTAAAAACTTTATTTTTATGGATTATACTAATGTTGGTTATCCACCACTCAATTTTTAATGAGGATGGTCACAAATGATTTCACTTTTATGACGCCAAATACTTGCATCAATTGGAAATGGGCCAAATTGGCTATAAATATTACGTCAGCGTTGAAAATTTAAGAGAAGTCGGTTTCCAATTTGAAAAAATACTTATTACTTGGCAAGTTATAACATGTTTGCTATATAACATGCTACCGTTTCTCGCCGACCTGCTTATTCACTGTCTGCTATAATTTCTCTACATTCTATAAAGTTCCAAAATTTTCTGTCACCTTGCTGGCTATAAAGTTTCTCTTTGTAAGTGTCAACTTCTCAGGACCGCATTTTGTCATAAACAAAAATTTCGACAATAACTGTAGAGATTTCCCCCGCTTGACGTTGAATAATGGAAGGTGAAAATATTTGATACCTTTAAAATAATACAAGAGCAATTCTCTGGCTGACGCACGGAACATTTTAGCTCTTTTTTTCTACTCATCCGTGTCCCGTGCGTCAGACGATATAAATGACTATTTGACCTAGTTGAAATAATTGTTTCTCCATATAACTTTGTCACTGAGTAATATGATATAAAACAAAAGCATAATTGCTAGATTCATAATTATTTTAGAGTTCTAATTTGTTTATGAGTAGAAAAAAGAGCTAAAACGCCTCGTGCGTCAGCTAGAGAATTGACCCACATGGTATTCAAAATTTACCTTTTAAATTACGCTCCTTTTTTGGAAAATCAACTATTTTTTTTTTTTAGTGTAAATTAAAAAAAAAAAAAAAAAAAAAAAAAATTGTTAAAGCAATTTACAGTGTATATTGCAGAGTATCAAATTCATCCTTGAAATAACGGATTATTAAATTAATTATAAATCTTGATCTTTTTACAAAAATCGCGTATTTTTTAATGCATAAAAAATCAGCCACTGAGAAAAACATACAAGTTATACAGGTTGTCTATAAAAGGTTGGACAAATTTTGATGCTGAATAATTCATAAAATAACAGGGTGTCCACAGATCGGGAAAACCGGGAATATCGGGAAAAGTCAGGGAATTCGGTATTTCGGGAAAAATCAGGGAATTATCAGGGATTTTGTCAAAAAGTTTAAAGGAATTTTCCGAAATTAAAATGAAACTTTTAATTTTGACAATTAAAAATACCTTGCTACAAAAAATATAAAAATCAATTTGAAAACAAATTAGAAAAAGTTAAAAAAAAAAACAAAAAAAAAAAAAACGTCAAAAATTCGGACCGCAAGACCGACCACGCAACTTTTCGCATTAAAATTTCCTGTCAATCACTGAACCTGCTTGCGTTCAGATTTGCCTCTAATCGCCGATGGAATGACTACATTTCTTCCTCATTTTTCTCTTATATTATATACTAAACTTCAACTTAACTAGACATCACTTAGACGATAGATCGTGACAGTGCTCATAGGTATTTAATCCATTTTGGCGGAGTGAAAGCATAATGTTCGCCAAACCACAACCCTGTAGAGAACAAAAGGCTATAAGGTTTGGAGAGAATTATGTCTTCACTCCGCCAAAATGGATTAAATACCTATGAGCACTGTCACGATCTACCGTCTAAGTGATGTCTAGTTAAGTTGAAGTTTAGTATAGTAGTCTATCGGCATTATTTACGTTGGTATTTGATGGTCATTTTTCTGAACGTTACGATGGTAAAATGGCCGATATTTTCGTGATTATAGAGGGCAAGAAACACGTTCTTGCATGCTGCTCATTTTCGTGATGTGTCACTGACGCTATTTCAGAGATTGCACCTGTCAGCCATGGTACAGTTCTGATGAAACACGGATTTCAGCATTTTTTGTTGTTGAAATTTCCATCATTCCTGAGACGGATTCAAAACTGCATTACAATTTTATTGGGTTTACTTGCTTGTCTGACAACCAAGGAACCTACATACTTTCATACTTCCCCAAACTTGTGATTTAATTACCACTTTTCTTGCTGATTGCCAGCATCTATCGCTGTTATTTATGCTGGTGTGTGGTGGTTAGTTTAAACGAACTTTACTCTGATGTTAAGCTTGTTATTGCCGAGATTTTCGCTGCTAAGAAGAGAGCTATCACCGAGATTTACATTCTTGTAATGTTCATTTTAGACCCTATTAATCACTATTCCAAGGTTTGCGCCTCAATAGTTGTCTATATCGCCGAGATTTACGCTTGTGATTGTCAATTTCGTAGATTGTGACGTCGATAGAATCGCGTCTATTTCAGAGATTTCCATCGATATATTGGATGCTAACATTGATATTTACTTTGGTGTGATGGTCATTTTTGCCGATGGTTGCCTTAATGCAGGGATGTGATTGCTTCCGCCTATCTTTCCGCTTTCGTGAATTTTTCTTATTTTTCCACTTATCAAAGTTTTCCCACAATTTTCTCATTGATCTCGGAGATTAAAATTTCCTGACAATCATGGAACCTGCATGCGTTCAGTCTTCCCCAAACCACCGATGGAATTATTATCTCCTCCCCCCTTATTTTTCTGTAATGTTAGACTCTATCGGAATTATTTACATTGGTATGTTACAGCCATTTTGCAGAACGTTACGCTGATGAAATGACAGTTATTCCTGTAATTATGGCGAGCGTTATCGCCGTTTTCACGTTGCTGTGTGATACTCATTTTCGTCGAGTCTTACTCCAAAATAATAGTTACTGACGTTATTGCAGAGGTTTGCATTTGTCGGACAGAGTACAGTTCAGCTAAAACGCGAATTTCGACTTTTTCTTTTAATTGAAATTTTGATCATTCCTGAGATCGATACAAATCTGTATTACAATTTTGTTGGACTTAAAAGTCTGACAATCACGGAACCTTCTTACCGGGCATTTCGCCTGCACCGGTACGGGCATTTCTGCCGATTGTTGGTTTAATATAATTGCCGAGATTTGCGCCCGTACGGCGGCCGCTATCACCGATATTTACGTTGAAGTAGCTGTAATTTTCCCTTAGATTTAAGCCGTTTTAACTGAAGCTATTGGCGAGATTCGCGACGTCGTTTTGGTGTCATTCGCCTAGACTTCCGCTGATGTGAAAGCCGCTATGTACGTTATTAGTGTGTATGTGAGGATCATTTTCACCGTTTGGTTTGAATTAATGATGAATGATTAGAATTTTAATTTAATTTTGCACAAGAAATTAATCCAAATCGTCCCAGTTTTTATTATGTATCCTTATTTAAAATTGTAATTTTAACTACTATTGAATGTAAAATTGTTTATTTTAACTTGAAAAACAATTTTACATTTTAACTATAGATGTAAGTAATAGTTTAAAGTTAAAGCATTTTTTTTTATGCATAATTGTTTAAAATTAATTGTCTGGGGAAAATGTGTTTATTTTGTAAAAATTTTGCTTGGGTATTGTACTTAAACAGCGGCTACAGCTGATCTTAAACAAAAAAGAAAATTTCAAATAATGCAAAGAATGAAATTGAACAATTTGGACAACGAAATTATGCAAACTAAAAAGCCAATGAAAATAGTGAAACTCCCCCAATCCAACAACATTTTTTTTTTTTTTTTTTTTTTTTTTTTTTTTTTTGAAATGCACAAATTGATATATAATTCATAAAATATAAAAATTTTACTTTACTAAAATATTTTAAAGTAATTATTGATTTTTGAAATTTGATTACAATTTCAAGTATTCAGAAAACAAAAATAGTTAATATAATATACAGAGTATTTGTTAAATGTGTGTGTTTGATCCATTTTGACATGATTTATGGTTTGTCTTTATTTTTAAAATTTTACTTAAGAAAACAGCTTATTAAATCTGAAATTTAATACTAGAGTCCTCTTTTCTTGAGATTAAATTGTAATGAAAAAAAAAGTGTGATTTTAAAGTATAATTGCTCATGCACAGTACAGGTACACTATACAAACACTACACTAATTGAAGCAATTTGGTATTTGTGTCATAATTGTGTAAAGATAAACAGTACATGCATCGTAATTTTCTTTATGATGGTGAATTTGAATGTTCTTTTACTTGAAAGTTTATTATTTATATATATTTTGTTGATAACTTATAATCAGGGAAAAAATTGGGTGTTACAGGGAATAATCTGGGAAATATCAGGGAATTTTAAAATAACTTTTCAGTGGACACCCTGAATAATGAAGACGAATTTAAATTTATAACACTAATGGTTAGATAAACTCAAAAAGTTTTATGGCCCTTATCAATGGACTTCCTTTTGTGCGCCGTTCGTCACACGGATAATATCAAGACGGTAGTCAATTTCGCGCCAGGTATGGACAAGCATGTCGGCATCCACAGAAGCTATTGGGGCTGTAATCCTGGCCTTTTAAGTTATTCGATACTTACCTCATGTAAGCGATATCCTTTACAAATTCCCAAAAGAAAAAGTACAATGGCGTTACAGTCATCCAGGGTAACTTTGCGCCACCTCCTAGTTTTCAGTATTTTTGGTTTTAAACAGCTGCTCTTGATCCACTGCTGCAAACTGCTGGCAAGATTGTGAAATTGGCTTTTTGCCTTATAGTTTAGAAAATGAATTGGCAAAATAGTACATAATTTATTTGGCCATTCAGTTGTTTTTCTGAAGTACTGTTTTCAAGTTCCATTTTAATGCTTATTTGAAGTTGATGTAAATCAACTAATTTATGCAAGTAAGAATCAACTTACCACTTTATCAGCTATATAATTTTCTAAAAAAGTGAAATTGTTAGTAGCTGATGGTTATTTATTTACTAACATTTGGTAAAAAGCAAAACACCAAGGCACTATCATTTTACCACATATTCAGTGTAACTTTGAGCCGGTTCAAAGTTAGGCTGATGACAGTGTGTAATGTATACACTGCACATGCAATTCATAGTTTATTCTAATTTATTTTTGGTTGCTTTTAAATACATTTATATACATACAAATGTAATTTAATTTACAGAATCTTCTCTTGTATGCAATATCTGACAAAATGAAAATGTTGGGAGTGAATTCAAGAAGTACCTAATTATATTAGAAACGTTCACAGAACTAAAAAAAAAATCTGCGGACCTGTAATGGTTGTAAAAAGCGTTTCAGTTGAGTAAGTGAAAAAATCTATATGCACAAAAAATAAATGGTAAAGGAATATGAATAGCAAGGACATGATGGGATTGTCCAAAGTCCTCTACCATATGAATTCCTGGGAGACAGCAAGAGTAAGAGTCTTAAACTAGATGACCCACCTAAAGGTTATGTGGTTAGAGCTCTGGCCCCGCATGCCAAAGGTTCCGGTTTCGAATCCCGGGTTAGTCATGGATGTTCGTTGTAATTCGGAATCCACGTTAAGCTGTAGGTCGTTGAGCGTATAAACCAACCAACCTGAACTAGATGATGCAGGTGACATTGTGCAACTGTCTGCAGGTATGTATAACACTGTCATTTTCGGAGGATATGAAAGTTGGACAATAAGCACATGATGAGGTTTATACTGCACAAATTGCTGTGGCGAATGTTACTAAAAAGTCAGAGATTGTCCATGTGGTGGCGGCTGTTAAACACATCAATGAGGCAGGAATTTTATACACTAAGCATGCAAGTGTTTTAGAATTTGGTTATGGCATATGCAAAGTTTATGACCACGTAATTATTCAATACGATGGAGAAATGTACCCAGACCAAATTGACTTAAATGACAATGTGATAGTTGGTGGTTCATGAAGAAATCTGGTGCATATTGGAAATGGCCCAATATCAATGGTGATCTGTAGTATGAAAAATTGGCCTTGTTTAAAAAATTATCTCCAGAAATTATTATTCCATCTAGAACACAGGTGCCGGGTTCGAATTCCAGATTACGCAGGGATGTTCGTTGTGGTTCGAAATCCACGTTAAGCTCTAGGTCCCGTACTGATTTGTCTTTACTGTGCATGAAAATAGGTCGTTAAGCGTACAAACCAACCAATCCAGCTAGAACACGAGAATAAGTTTTCCAGATCAATGATTATTTCTTTGAAGCAAAACTATTAATCTAAAGAATGCCAAAGTGAAATTTTATGAAGTTTGAACTTTGTTTTTATATTATCATACTATTTCAAACATTAAGAGTAGAATATTTATATTTGTGCCACATTGTGACTTACAAACACCATAATACTTAACTAATAGCATTAGGGCGGCCTATCAGTTTTATTATTTTCTATTTATCTTTCTCAATTTTTAATTGATATAATGAGTTTGTATTTAAGGGAATGAACTAAAGATTGTTTTTTCACTATATTTGAATGTTAGAACTGAATAATTAATAGGTTTTTTTTTGCAATATATTCATGTGATTCGTCATCCCCTGTTCCTACCTATTATATTCTTTGTGGTGTTAATTAAAATATCCAAACTTTATGGTATTGATAACTGCAGCTGATAATGTTTCAAATACTTAGAAACTTAATTTTACTCGTTCAAAGTAGTCTAGACGCCTAAATTGAATAAAAAAAATTATTTTATATGAAACTTCTGATAGTGGTTAAAAAATTACCCTGAATGTCAGGGTAACTTTGCACCGGGTTATTTTCCTATTATTTGGTGCTTTCATCATCAGCATTTACTAATTTGTGTAAACTAAAATATAATTTAAGGTTTATTCTTCCATTTTATGCCATTAGGTCGGAAAATATTATTAAAACATAAGTGGGGAAGAAGAAAATACTGATAATGTGGTTCAATGTTACCCTGATTGACTGTATATCAGGTGATTTGGGTGGCCAAGAGGGAAAAACATACAATTAATAAAGCGCGCAGACTATATTTACAAAAGAAATGAGAAAAACATACTATTAATAATACGGGCATACGATATTAACAAAAGAAGGGATATTCAAATGGGAAAAGAAAATTTTCTATGGCAACGTTCACTATACATGAAAATATATGAGTTATTCTATGTATAAATGCTATAAGTTTGTATATATATTCTTATGTTATGAATTATTCAACATCAAAACGTGTTCAACCTTTTATAGACACCCTGTATTTATAATTCTAATACGTTCCCTGTTGAAAATCATTGCACGTCACTTGCTATTAAAATTACAATTCTAAAGAAATTACACTTTTAACTATGGCCGATGCTATTAAACCATAATTAGTTACCTAAATTTTAATTAATTTAATATCATGAAGTCTTTTTAACCCTTTGCACTCCAGGCCTTTTTCGCGCGGAGGAATCAGCAACTCTATACATTTTAGGTTCGGCTGGTGTTTATGGATTTGCTTCATAGAAACTAAACACAGTCATTGGCCTTGCATCGCATTTCCGCATCACACCTAATGGTCCTCTCGTGTTTTGGCATTCAATCGTGTGGCACTGGAGTGCAAAGGGTTAATATAGTATATTTTTCTAACAATTGTTAAGTGTGGAAAATGTAGTCTAAATAAAAAATTAAAGAAAAATTAATCCAATATTATACGGGTGTATACTAAAAAAAATTCGAACGCTGGTTACGTCTTGTATTCTAATAAATTAAATAAAAAAAGAAAATTTCCGATGTGGAAGATTTTTAATAAATGTATTGATAGCTTTTTCGTCATAAGAGATCATTTGCATATTAAAACTAAGTCAAATTTTAAAATATGCGATGGCAACGCAATTCTAATATCCCGAATTTAGATGATTTAAATTATTGCAAGGAAATGAGAAAATAATGTTAAAAAGAAAAATTACTTTTTTAGCCATAAAATACTAAATAATTAATATTTATTGTTACGAATTTTTGTATATTTGTAAATATTTCGTAGAGTTAATTTTGTAAATAGGAAAATTTATATACATTTCGCATAAGGCAGTGCAATAGTTCGTCTTAACTTGGCTTCCCTGCAATATGGGTCTTGTTGCTTGATAATGAGTTTTACAGAGATAACGCCGGGAAGCGAGTTTTACAAGGAGTAGGGGCATTTAACATTATGGTAATGGCAATCTCGCCAAATTGGCGAGATAGAGCCATTTTGGCGACGGTTTTGGCGACTAATATTTGTCGCCAAACTTGGCTACCATTTGGCGACATTTTCGGTTGCCATGTACATGCATAGGACTTTTCGACTACGATCTGGAAAGTTCTCCAAATATCTATCTCTAGAAGATTCACGAAATATTGTCTCCTATAAAAGACCGGCCGTGAGTGGAGTTGGTTGGTTAGTCAGTTAGTTGACTGAAATTACTCAGTTAGTCAGTCAGTGGAGTTACTGACTGAGTGGAGCTATCTCTCAGCGAGCATTCAGAGAGTTCCGAAAGTGAACTGTATTGCATTGTCTTTTGCAGTGATTTTAGCAGTCGTGTTGTCAAGTTTTTAACTGCTGTTTTGTGCTCTATTGTTGTGAAAAGAGCTGTATTGTGTCTACTAGAACGAGAAGTTCTGGAGTTGTAAGAGAATCTGTGAAGAGTTATAACGGAATAAATTTCTGTAAGTTTTGATCTGCTTTGGCTTCAAATCTTTCGAACCCGTCCCCGCAACAATATTAATAATTTTTGTTTTAAACGATAGTTTGTCAATAATCATAACTTTTATGGCATTCAATTTTTGTATAAAAAGTTTTTAATAACTATTCAGCAAATAAAATACGTTTTAAATTTGTTAAATAGAAATAAATATATATATTGTTTTGTTTTCGTTAGTTTTACCACAGTCGAATTTATTTTTTATTTTTATTATGAACTCTAATATAAAATAAGATTCCATTATGTTTGTTTCCTATCTTAATTGAACTGCGTGTTCAAGTTGGCATATATTTAACTTTGTTTATTACAATGTTTCATGAAAATTTATTTCTGATCGAGTTATTTTACTAATTTCATATTAGCCTCTTTTTTAAACATCGTAACAATAAATCTAAGAATTTCCTAATTATTCGAGACATATACTTGTAATGTTTTGGAACACGCGATTGTTCGCTTTCACCCCCGACCTTGAAATTAAGCAATATTGCGATTTCCTCATTTTTCAAAGGGGACGTTTTTCAGCATTATGAACTAAAATTTCGTATTTAGGGTGTACCCCTATTTTTTTGCCTTTTCAAACTAGATTGATTTAAAAGATATATCTATTTAAAAGAAAAAAGAAAGAAAAACAACATTTAAACTCATTTTAATTGATCTATCAACAAATAGGGGTACCTATAGAAATTTTTAGAGTTCAATTTTCTAACTAGACCCATCCCCCCCTCCCCACTCCCCCCAACAAAAATATTTTGCTCTAGTCTATACTAAACTTCAACTTAACTTGACATCACTAGAAGGTAGATCGTCACAGTGCTCATAGGCAGTTAATCCATTTTGGCGGCGTGAAAGCATAATGTTCGCCAAACCACAACCCTGTAGAGAACAAAAGGCTATAAGGTTTGGCGAGAATTATGTCTTCACTCCGCCAAAATGGATTAACTGCCTATGAGCCAGGTGAAGATCTATCGTCTAGTGATGTCAAGTTAAGTTGGAGTTTAGTATAGCCGTATACAGAATCACAAAACAATTGATTTGCTTAAGTCTTTCAGACCCAAAGATATAGCCAACGTTGATTTTTTTTAACCACGTGTGTAAAATTGTTACCAAAAAAACAACAAAATGAAAGCAAACTACATTTTAACAGTGAACTATCACGTGAGTTTTGTAGCCAATATACGTTAACTAATCCGTCATATACCGTAACAAATACGCTAACTAAACATATATCCAAACAAAGGATCATAAATTTACTCTTCAATAATCCTACCATCAGACTCCTTGGCCATAAAATATACTCTTGTATCCGGAATACGGTCATTTGTGTGCGACGGGAATTTTGGGGATGAGAAGAAATGACGCGGCTAATTGCAATGCAAGCTCGATTTCGACATCAGAAATAATCAGAGAAGATATTATTTGTCGTGTCTCTTAGGAGTTCCGATGTCATATATCATACTTTCCAAGTAAGAGCTGATCCCAGTTACGAAATCATTGCAATGCGCAAACAAGAGTGAAAAAATAATAAATGTGTAATAAAAAAACTAAGTTGTGATAAAAAACTAAAAAATATTTCTTACTAATTAATGGTAAGTAATATAACCCATAAAAAAGTTTTTAATATAAATTCTTTATTTGCATTGTTAATTTTTATATTCATTAACAAACAGACTGAGAGGCGACTGCAATTTTTGAACTCATTAGAAGATCATTCTGAAATGTTTATAGAAATTGGAGAAAAGTGAGTAGATTACGAATCCACTGGTCTGCCGCGGCAAAAATGGCCGAAACCAGTCAAAAATCGACGTTTAATAAGTTGAACTAAATACAATTGCCAAATGCGCCATAACTTGCCAGATAATGAGCATTTTTTTTTTATTTGGTAACCCTCACTCTTTAATTTTCAATTAAGAAGGTTGCTTACGATTCGGATGTGTGGCTATGGCTTACTTGCATCTTTCACAAATGAGCCAAATTGGCAATAAACATTACGTCACTGATGACGTAACTGATGTTGCCAGTTTGGCTTACTTTTAAAAGATACTAGTTTTCCGAGCCAGATATCAGAAATCTTTTGCGCTTTTTCTCTTTGAAAATCAAAATGCAGTGGGTTGCCAGACGAAAAAGTTAATTCTCTTTTTGGCAAGTTATAACATAATTGGCAATCGGATTTTAGTTCAACTCAGTCCAAGTTGATTTTTGATCAGTTTCGGCCATTTTTGCCACGGCAGACCAGTGGATTCGTAATCTACTCACTTTTCTCCAATTTCTATAAACATTTCAGAATGATGTTCGATGGGGTCCAAAAACTGCAGTCGCCTCTCGGACTTAAAGTCCTCTGTTGCCAGGGTATGCTTGATGTTGGCATCTATTTTAAATATTCCGATCTCGATTAACCCACTTTAAGGGGTCGAAAAGGGGTTAAACGTTCCAAACGAGGGACATTCGAATATCCTACTTCCCATTTGGTCACAACTCTAAATATTGGTACAAATATTAACAATAGTAAACATAGAAAAAGTAAGCTATTCCGATCTCGATTAACCCACTTTAAGGGCTCGAAAAGGGGTTAAAAGTTCCAAACGAGGAATATTCGAATGTCCTACTTCTCATTTCGTCACAACTCTAAAAATTGGTGAGAATATCAATAAAGACAAACGAAGAAAAAGTAAGTTATTCCGATCTCGATTAACCCACTTTAAGGGGTGGAACAGGGGTTAAACGTTCCAAACGAGGGATATTCGAATGTACCACTTCCCATATGGTCACAACTCGGAAATTTGGTACAAATGTCAAAAAAGATTAAACATAGAAAAAGTAAGCTATTCTGTTCTCGATTAACCAACTTTAAGGGGTCGAGAAGGGGTTAAATGTTCCAAACGAGGGATATCCGAATGTTCCTCTTCCAATGTAGTCATTTTTCTGATATTTTTTTGCAAATGTTAAAAAAATAAGTCATTCCAATATCGATTAACGAATTTTTAAGGGATGAAAAGACGACGCAACATTGAAACTATACGAGGATTAACTTAATGTCTAATTAACTTAATTCCAATACAGCTACTACTTTGAAATTTAGAACTAAGAGCAAACATAAACACAATAAACTATACCAGTTTACTATTCACAATTATAAATTTCGTTTAAAATGTCAACAAAGGAAAGTTACTATTTTGATAAATCAATTTGTCGGGATCGAAATGGGAGCAAACGTCTGAGCTGTAGAATACATGAATGTCTTTTGATCGCTAAAATGCTAATGGTAAAATTTCGTAGCGCAGCACGGGTATTCAGCTAGTACAAACATAAACAAAGCCACATATTCGCCGTGACGTCACATAAACCACATACTTTCCCCGTAAAATACAACCGAATTATTTTTACGAAAAATCATGACACCAGATTAATAATTAAAATAGATTAATTTCACCACAATTATATTTAAACATGAGCAAACGTTCTATACTTGTCTTTATCCTCCATTTTTCCCCAATCGTGAGTGAATATACGTTGTCAGTTACCAAAAAAACAAACAAACAAAAAAAAAAAAAAAAACGTCAATATTTGATAGAAATAATAGGCTTCGCCGTTGTCTTGTGTACCTCAAGTAATTAAACATATCTGGATTATGTAAACTTCAATTCGAAGAATATTAGACGCTGTTATAACTAAAATATCAGTTCTGCTGTTATAGGTTTTTGTGTGTTTTTTTAGTATTTGTCGAAATTAATCAAAATTGGGCGAAACCTGAACATGGTTAACTTTTGAAAGGATTTTGCGAGTTTTTTTAATGGTTCATCAATAATCATTCAATAATTCATCTGAAAAATTTTAACAATACAAAATAAATAATAAGATAATTTAATTACCCTCAACATATAGGAAATATGAGAGAGAAATATTTTTTTTTTTTTTATCACGATAGATAATTAAATTTTTACTCGCTAATTTAAACGATACGAAAAACAAACTCTATTTCTTAATTTTGATGCATAATAATTCTTTGTATAAATTCGGCATTTTTACCTTTAAGTTTAATTTCTAGAATTTTTGTTAAATAAGTTGCAAACAGTAACTACGCATTACTTTGTCAACTCAACACATAAAACGCTACAAAAAGCAGAAATAGAAAGAAGAATCATATATTTGATACAAATACTTCTTTGTTGTTTTCACCAACAGATGGCTACTGAATAGTTTTCAGGAACCGGATTTTATCTCCTATTGAAAGGCGATCGTTGAGATTGCATCATATCCTCTACGTCAGATCCTCTCTAAGCTCAGATCACGAGCAAGTAGGTGTAGTTGTTTATGTCTGCCTAATCGCATATGCAGTCCTCGAAATAAGTGTTTTTTTATTGAACGTGCCATTGCTTTTGTACTGCAATTCTTTAAGTCATGGATCGCAACGATGATTTCAGCACCACCGGAACGTTCGTTATCATCTGCTAAGTATTGAGTGGTATGGTGTCATTCCTTAGTTTTTGTCAATTTGAGCTGTACTTTCAATACTGTTATTTTTTATTCATCGGACGCTTGAAGAGTTGAACTTAAGAATTTTATCATTTTTGTGTGGCTTTATTACTCACTTCATACGATTTAAAGTGAATTGGCACCACATTTGATAAAACTTGACTGTAAAGAATTCTACCGCATGTAGAATTCAACTCATTATAGTGCGTCCGGCATAATTTCACAAAATTTTAGAGGATTTTACTTATAAAATTGACTTGTGTACTGATAATAAACAATAAACAGTAATAAATAGGTTTCTGCATGTGTACTGATAAGAAACGTACAAAAGTGCACATAGAGAATTTACCATTTTGGAGGTAATCTTCGTAGTGGTGTAAACAGTTTTGCAACTCTAACTTTAAGTAGAGTGACCACACAAAAAAACTAACATGGTTAATTCTGGAGATGAACTTTTCTTTGAATTTACATGGACCATCGAAAACTTTAGCATGTGCAGACGGAAAGCCGACGAGCCTTTAAGCAGTCCAAAGTTCATGGTACATTTCCTCCTCGCCACCGAGTGGTACCTACAGCTTTTCCCTATGGGGCTGAACGATGCCAAGACCATCATGTGTTTTCTCCATCGAACGGACGTCGGACCCGAAAAAGTCGATGTCAAATATTCCATTTCCGTGGAGGAATCCAACTGCGAGGTTCGACAGACCTTCAGGAAGAGATCCACTTCCGATAAGATGGTGAAGATAGACAGGGCCAGGTTCTACCGAAAGCTCAAAGAATCCGAAAAAGAAGGAGATCTCAAAGTGGTGTGTCGTTTGATGAAGGCGCAGAACATGGTGGAAAACCCTGAAGTGATACGACCCTATCCTCTCTGCTGTTCGGCCCGCAGTCAGGTTCCTGTCGAGAAAAGGAAGATGTCGTGGTCCATCAAGAACTTTGCAACCCTGCCATCTCAGCACGAGGTGTCGACTTCTGTCGTATCTGCGTCTCCGACGTCACCCAAGTTGCTCGTGACCCTTTCCTGGAGCGACGAAAACCTAAAAGGAGGAGGAAAACTCAAGATGGAAGTTCGAGAAATGCCTGAGCTGCTCGGCAAGACATTCCAGCTGGGATGTCGGGTCCATTTTCTGGACGCCAAAGACCAGCGTCGCAAACTGTACAATGGATGGTACCTCTTCACTTCCTACCAGAAGAGGTCCTACCTTCTCTGGATAAGCACCTATTCTGAATCGGTTTGGAACTTTGAGCTGGACATTGACAGGGCTGATCTGTATCAAAGGAGAGACTTACTCTTGCGGAATGGTGAGTTAGTGCTGGAGTGTGATTTTGCCATTTCGTGCGATTCCTTAGCTTGTTTAGTAGAATATACTGGTTTTGTCCACCCGAAGCCTGAACTACCACCTCAAGATGTCGGAGTTCAGGTAGCACCAAGTGTCATTGGTTGGAAAGGTATCCTTCTCAGAGAGTTTAATGACAAGGATAATGTGTTTAAGTTTTTTTTCCTCTTGTTCATGTTTTTGGCTGTCATATCACGAATTTTTCAATAGACTTTTCCTCCTCTCTGTTATTGAAGTGTCTTTATTGTGAGTGTAATTGTAATTAATCTCTTTTCCATTCTGTTAAGTAGTCCTTGTACTTCAATTACTTGTGATTTACAGAAGCGATTTTATTACTTGCATTAAACCATAGCTCTTTACTTAAGTACAATATTACATGTTTTACTTAATTTACCAAAAATTGGTTAAATATAGGTTTTTGAAATCGTCTTATAATTTCATTACATATTTTTATAACTCATTATTTCAACTTGGTTTCGAAAGTATTTTTATGTCATCGCTTTTTTTTTTCTCCAATTTATAAATCTTCCTCGTCAATTTTTAAAATACTCTATTCAAGTTACCTTGTGTTAATAAAAATATGTATTAACCCTTTGCACTCCAGGCCTTTTTCTTTTGAGGAATCAGCAACTCGAGACATTTTAGGTTCGGCTGGTGTTTATGGATTTGCTTCATAGAAACTAAACACAGTCATTGGCCTTGCATCGAATTTCCGCATCACACCTAATGGTCCTCTCGTGGTTTGGCATCCAATCGTGTGGCTGCTGAGAGGCGCCACTGGAGTGCAAAGGGTTAATATAATCTTGTATTAGTATAATTGCATTAAATATAATCAGACGTACACGAGAGCCAGATCGAAGAACAGCTAATTTGAGAATTGGAATTGAAATATAATCATTCTTAGATATATGATCTAATAAAGGTCTTCATGTTAAGGGTTTCCATGAATTCGATAGCCACCTTTTCAGTGCGTAAAACAAATTTAAGTCGTAAAGCTTACATTAAAGAAGAGAAGTACTAATTTAAGAACTTGAAATCTTACTAGTACATTAAAGAAACTTAAACTAAACATAATTAAGCATTTATAAAATCATTGAACGTTAAAAAGGTTTAATTTACATTGTTGTAGAAATTAATAAGAATTAAATGGAATATTAATTAAAATCGAATGGAACTATAAAATTGAATAGAACATTAGTTTAAAATCGAACAAGACACTAAATTATACTTATTTTAGGATATTTCTTCGGCTTGATGTAGACCTTTAAGGTACATTCCACACATTTTGTTTGTTGCAAGTTGTGTTAAAACACATTAACTGGTGCTTGTTTTGAACTTGAATTGTGTAAAGAGACGTTTACTGTGCTTGTGCAGAAACTTAATTTCATAGAAACTTATGCACTTTACATAGAGAAAGCCAGTTATTTCTGGCCATCTGTCATCAATAACACACACAAGAAAACAAATTCAGAATATGATTAAAAAAAAAAAAAAAAAAGTCGGGTCAGCTACAAAAAGTAAAATTGTCAAAACAACACGTTTTTTTTTTGTTTTTTTTTAAATTTATTTCTCTATATTAACTTCCGATTCCCACTTGCCTCATCCAATCAAGCTAAAACTTGGCAGGTTAACTCATTATCGATGGAGATTTTTCGGGAAGGGGTGGAAGGAAAGGTTAGTCAACGACGCGGAATGGAAATTTTTTCTTTGTTTGTCAAACAATATTAAAACTCGATCCGAGCTCAAAATCGCATTTAAATAAGTTGCAATTGCATGTGTATGTACCTACATACATTATGGGTTAGTTTTTTTTCAGTACTCAATTCTGCTTTTTTCTGGTAAAGATAGAAATCATAAACAATAGCAAACTGATATAACCAAGTTTTAATTATTGACCTATTTCATGATTTTTTTTTTTTATCACCAACAATTTTTGGCTATTTGGTCCTTATTAATACACATTAACGAAAAATGTATGTGTTTATTATCCTTGAGCACCAATCCTAAAATGTGACAACCATTCCAGTGTCATAGAAGATTGTTATTGACATTTGCTTTGGCAGTTTTCTCAATAAACCTCTTATCGTTATGCTATCATTAGTCGAGAAAAACACAGCTAAGGAATACGAAAATGATAAAAAGTGCAACTGTTTCGCTTCGTCAAAAATCTAAAAAGAAAAATCATGACAAACTGTTCCTGCCAAAAGTGCTTCTTCTAGAACTATTGTGTAAAAATATTGAATAGTTTGAAATACTAATACGGTACGAAATTATTCTTTCAATTAAACTACAGAGCTAAAACTACTACTAATCTATTTAAAATACAGAGAGGAAAATATTTGTGAATTTAAAATAATAAACTGTCCAAAATATTTACTCGATTTTTTTTTTTTGTTACTCATGTATACAGAGAGAAAAAGTTGCTTCTCTTACAGCATTACTTCAAGTTTATTTGAGAAGATATTTCTGGAATGCTACTGGTCTCTTTCTAGACATCAATTGACAGTTTTGGAAGAAATACGACACCATATTTTTAGCAACGTATTACGCAAATACCTTTATGTATTATGTATATTTTGTGTTTTAAATTTTCCGAAAAAAGTTCTGTAAAAATGGCAGACGATATTCGTGAAAAAGTATTCAGTGACTCGTGCTACAACTTCAAATGGAATGCATTTTTATTCAAGATTCGAATACCTATGTTGGGATTTCTTTGCAACTAATATAATTAACTCTCAATTTGGATAAAAATAAAGTTCAAGGATACAAAATTGACTTATTATATTGCTGAGGAATGTGGAATTTCAGAAAAATATGTATAGTATTTTCTAAAATGCAATTTGGAATTGGAGATTGTAATGGTAAACCATGAAACACAAACTATTATAATAATGAACAAACTGCCGGGATGATTCGAACCCGCAACCTTTGAATTAGAAGTCCTACGCGCTATTCACTGCGCTACAGAAACAATCGTAGACTTAAATTTAAATTATATAAGAAGGAAAAGAGCCTATTGGGAGATTTTACAGAAACTGTCATGGTTTGAAAACATTTCCACCTCGTTATTTTTTACTCAGAAAAAAGATTCCAAAAAAATAAGCTGCAATCTTCGTTTAGAAATTAAATTCAACAAAAAAATATTAGGAGAGAGGGATCTGACTAACGTTGTGATGCCACTGCTTTTGCTATTGAGGAACACATTTTTAATGTCCCAAATTACATAGATTCTTATCTTTAATATATAGCTATAAGTGCAATTTTATTAGTAAGTTGAGGTAAACTAGATTATTACCTAACCTAAGTCTGGCTATTAAATGCATAAATTCAAGTAAATAAAGCCTTTATAATATCTTTTAAAAATAGCTGTGATATTGCTGCACTCCTAATAATGGCATAAAACCAGAAATAGACAATATAGGAAATAACATATAAATATAGGAAATAGTTGTAGAAACCAATACCATATTAATTTTTTTTTTTTGTTTAGTAAAATGTGTCAATTGATTGTTTGAAGTTGACTTTGAAACGCCTTATCTCACTGATACAGTGAACTTTAAATAGATAACAGACCGGGAGTTTATTTTCACAATCGCGTTCTATCATAGAATTCAAAGTATGGAGAGGCGGTTTTTATCTAAAAAATTGCATTGCAGACCTTAAAATTAGCGTGATAAGCCGGGATACTAACTGCTCCGCTTTATTTTTCAGTTGCTAACTTCTTGATAGGGTTTGACATATTCGACAGAATTATTCCAACGCAGTAGGCAAACCAAATGAATATTGCATGCAACAGAATTTCGCACGGACGCTTGATTTGAGCACTCATACTGAATAGTGCGCACTAATAAAGGATTGTAAGCACTGCACATTTTCTCATATTTAAATATTCTACCAATTTGTGGGTAAAGAGCCTAAAAGCTTACGTAATAGTGTCGCTGCACTTTGAGAATATTCAACAAATATCCCACTAAAAACACAATGGTTAATCCCGAAAATGAAAGATACTTTGAATTTACATGGACCATCGAAAACTTTAGCATGTGCAGACACAAAGCCGACGAGCCTTTACGCAGTCCAAAGTTCATGGTTCATTTTCTCTTTGGCACAGAGTGGTTTCTGCAGCTTTTCCCTATGGGGCTAAACGATGACAAGACCATCATGTGTTTTCTCCATCGAACGGAAGTCGGACACGAAAACGTCAGTATAAAATATTCCATTTCCGTGGAGGAATCCAACTGCGAGGTTCAACAGACCTTCAAGAAGGGGTCCGCTTCCGAGAAGTTGGTGAAGATAGACAGGGCCAGGTACTACCGAAAGCTCCAAGAATCCGAAAAAGAAGGAGATCTCAAAGTGGTGTGTCGTTTGATGAAGGGATGGAACATGGTGGAAGACCCTGAAGTGATACGACCCTATCCTCTCTGCTGTTCGGCCCGCAGTCTGGTTCCTGTCGAGAAAAGAAAGATGTCGTGGTCCATCAAGAACCTTGCAACTCTTCCATCTCAGCACGAGGTGTCGACTTCTGTCATATCTGCGTCTCCGACGTCACCGAAGTTGCTCGTGACCCTTTCCTGGAGCGACGAAAACCTAAAAGGAGGAGGAAAACTCAAGATGGAAGTTCGAGAAATGCCTGAGCTGCTCGGCAAGACATTCCAGCTGGGATGCCGGGTCCATTTTCTGGACGCCAAAGACCAGCGTCGCAAAATGTACAGTGGATGGTACCTCTTTACTTCCTACCAGAAGAGGTCTTACCTTCTCTGGATAAGCACCTATTCTGACTCGGTTTGGAACTTTGAGCTGGACATTGATAGGGCTGAACTTGCGAGTGACTTTCTGTTGTTGAATGGTGAGTTGGTGCTGGAGTGTGATTTTGCCATTTCTTGCGATCCCTTAGCTTATTTAGTAGAATATACCGGTTTCGTCCACTCGAAGCCTAAACTACCACCACAAGATATCGGGATTCAAGTAACGCCAAGTGGAATTAATTGGAAAGACATCCTTCTGACAGAGTTTAATGAGTTTTTCCTCGTGTTGAATAGTGTTTTTAATAATAGTACTTTTATTCTCTTCTTGATGTTGATCATATTTTTTTCTGTCATATCACGAATTAATCTGAATTCTTTTGAATTTTACCATGTGACAGGAGTCGTGATGTAATGCTTCTGCTTTGGGAAAAATTATTCAATAAATTCTCGAAGAGTCTAATGACCAGAATAATATTTTTAAATTTTTCTTCTTCTTGTTCTTGTTTTTGGCTGTCATATCACGAATGTTTCAGTAGACTCTTACCCCACTCTATTATTGAAATGTCCATGTTGTGAATGAAATCGTTTTTAATCGCTTTCCCATTCTGTAAAGTATAGTTACTGTACGTCAATTACCTGTGATTTACAGGAGTTATGTTATTACCAACAGTAAAACCAAACTTTTCTCTTAAGCATAGTATTACATGTGTAACTTAATTTACCAAAAATTGGCTAAATATATATTTTTCAAATCATCTTATAATTTTATGACAGAGTTTTATAAATTATTATTTCAACTTGGTTTCGAAATTATTTTTTATATATTCGCTTCTTTTGACTTCAATCTAACTATCTGCAGCTTCAACGTTCAAAATAATATATTCAAGTTACCTTGTGTTTATATAACTGCATTAAATATAATCAGACGCATAAATGGACCAGACTGAAGAACAGGTAATTTGAGATTTTGTACTGAAATATAATCATTCTTAGAAATATGATCTAATAAAGGTCTTCATACAAGTATACTTGCATAAGGGTTCCTATGAATTTCATAGCCACCTTTTCAGTGCCTTAAAACAAGTTTAAGTCGAAAAGTCTATATTAATGAAGATAAATACTAATTTAAGGTATACATATACAATTGAGATGATTTTCTTTAATTTTTAGATTATAATTTCAAACTTTTTGGCGGTATATCAGAATTAAAAATGATGCATTTTTATGTATAAACTTTTTCTTCCTGTCAATTCTTTAATCAGCTAATTGCAATTAAAGTGACTAATTAGGACATTTTTAGAACACACATAAATAAACTTGTAATTAACTTAGAGGTATTATTTTAATTGCAAATAAGAGATATTATATTGATGCATGTTCCTATGGAGAATTTTGAATTTGACTTCAATATTTATTTAATTACAAGTTTTTAAATACAAAAATTTCAAAAATACGTAGTTTTTAACAAAAAATTAAGATTAAAATATGCATAAAAAATTTCTTTATAACAATATGTATTAGATTCTCCATAGAAAATACATTTACAACTATTGTCTACAAAACAAAATTAGAATTTTGTAAATCGGACCATTTTTTATGAAGTTATGACCGTTGGCGTAAAGTCATATAACACCAAAATGACATTCTTCAGAAAACGCGTTTAAAGTTTACTACACTAATGAATTTGATACAAAACAGGTTCCCAAAACATACTGTAATTTAAAAAGTAATTTGAGTCTCAGAGAGAAAATGGTATCATTTTAATAGTAATGAATTCGGGAATATTTTAAAAACAAAAACGCAGACTTGAGTCAAATTTCGCTATCCCGAATGTATATGTATACCTTAAGAATATGAAATCTTACTAGTACTTTGAATCAAACATAACTAAACATAATTAACCCTTTACACTCATAATTATGCCTTAGAAAGTTAGCAAATAACTCGGAATTTTTTTTCTTGTTCAATCAAGATGAATTTTTTTTTATGGAAATGTGTTGCAATTTAACTAGAAGGTTTACCATCCTTAAATCAAATTTACCCAATATTTAGGGGCGGAACGTAATGCCGGCACCTTCACCAAAGCAAATCAACTTAGAAATACTTCGAACAGAAATGTTTTGGTTAAGTTATCACAGTTTGCCCAATACAGATGCGATGTCCCCCCTACGGGGACATACGAGTGAAAAGGGTTAAGCATTTATAAAATCATTGAACATTTAGAGAAGTATATTTTACATTATTGTACATTTTAATAAGAATTAAATCGATTATTAATTAAAATCTTATCGAACATATATAAAATTGAATGGAACATTGGTTTAAAATCGAACAAGACAATAAATTATTACTTATTTTAGTATATTTCTACGATTTGATATTACATTCTTAACATTTTGTTTGTTAGAAATTGTGTGTAAAAACCCTTTAACTGTGCTTGTGCAGAAACTTAACTCAGTAGTATCTCCATAGCTTCACATAGAGAAAACCAATTATGGCTGTGAAATCCATATAACTGTGGGTATATATATATATCCAAAGTTGCTGGTTTCGAATCCTGAGTTAGACATGGATGTTCGTTGAGGTTCGCAATCCAAGTTAAGCTGTAGGTCCCAGCCTGATTTGCCGTCATTGTGCGTAAATATAGGTCGTTGAGCGAACAAACCAACCAACCAAGTTTATTCAAGAAAATATTTCTGGAAAGCTACTGGTTTTTTTCTAGGCATGAATTGCAAGTTCTGGAAAAAATACGACTTCATATTTTTAGCAATGTATAACGCGAATACGTTTATGTATTATTTACATTTTGTGTTTTATAGTCTCCGAAAAAAAGTTCCTTAAAAATGGCAGACGATATTCGTGAAAAAGTATTCGGTGACTCGTGCTACAACTTCAAATAGAATGCATTTTTATTCAAGATTCGAATACCTATGTTGAGATTTCTTCGCACATGATATTATATTTAACTCTCACTTTGAATAAAAATAAAGTATCTAGAACTCAAGGGTACAAAATTGACGTATTTTATTGTTGAGGATTTTCTAAAATAAAATTTAGGAGGATTGTAATGGTGAACCATGTAAAGGAATAATATGATAACGTTCCTCTTTTAGCATAAGAGACGACTTTCTTTCTTGGTTTAAAAAAAAAAAAAATTTTTTGCGGATACAGTATTGACAAGGAACATACGTTGTTTTTCCCTTTAGACCTGATTTACACGTTACCAGTTGGGCCTCCAGTTTAGATCGCCAGTTCTGTGACGTCAGCTAAGCAACCGTTGCGCCGTCTATCGGTGATTACGGGAGAGCGCACGTGATTGTTTGATCGGAGGCGCCGGCGCCAGTAAATAGAAAATGTTTGGTTTACTGGAACCAGTAGCCTGATGACGTCACGTGACGTCACTGGCTGGCGATCTAAACTCGAACCTCGACTGGTAGCGTGTAAATCAGGTCTAGGTTCTGTATTTTATATAACCTTTAACCAGCAGAGTTTTCCATTTAAACCCTTAACGTGTGTTTGCCAGATGTCTAGTTCATCTCATTCAAAGTCGATTTTTGAATAGTTTAAACCATTTTTACCCCGCCATGGCAGTATACTAATAAACATCTAGCATTTCCCAACATATTAAAAAAAAAAAAAAAAAAAAAAATCAAAATTATACTTGATGGGGTACCTGAACTTGCTGTCGCCTCTCAGTCTGGTAATAAAAATATCGCCAACCTGACGGCTGTGGGGTTAGCGCTCTGCCCTCGCATGCCAAAGGCGCCTGGTTTGAATCTGGGTTAGCAAGGCCGGATTTGGACTTAATAAGACCCTAAGCTATTTGAGATATGGGGCCCTTTATAAGTCCAGATATTATATGTCAGTGCCAAATATGATTTTCGGGTACGTAGAGGGTTAAACTGAAATACAATTTAGAGGTATATAGATAGTGAAATCTTTAACTTAAAATCCTTTTTACTCATAACAAATTTAAAAATGCAAACTCTGGTAAAAAGAAACAAAAGTTTTTTTAAAAAAAGGCACAGATATACAAAGGCTTATTATCTAATATCTTGAAACATGTTATAAGGATTAAGAAATTATATTAAACGAAAATATTCTCTTTCTTGCCTTTGCCAGATAAAAGTCACTGATGACATCATCAAATGATAAACTGCGTAGTTTGTCACTTTCTATATGCACATGAGACTGAGGGAACATAATTTATCTTGAGTCATTGTTGTTCTAAATTCATTTTTTATCCTCTTCAGCTGAGAAAGATCTTTCTCCAGAGCAATTCGCAACCTTCATACTAAGAAACAATCTCAAAATTGGTTCAACATTAAGGAATGCTGATTGGACACGATCGTAAAATATTACCGTATACAGATCCTGATGTGTCAGATTATCGTGTTTCGCTGAACCATAGACTTGAATATGTCTAAAATATTAATGAAAATGCTTGACTTCTCCAACAAGATTCATGTCCACATCTTCAGGATATGGTTTACATAAAGCCCTAACTCCTTCATGAATATCTTCTTCTGTAGCTTCTAATCTTGTTAAGAATGAAAACTTCTTTGCAGCATCATTGTATACTGAGGTTCCATTGTATACTCGTCCATTGCGCACTCAGACAACTTTTTGGGGGCCCCAAGCAAGTCGGGGGGCCCTAAGCTACAGCTTGTCTAGCTTATACGTAAGATCCTGCACTGTGGGTTAGGCATGGATGTTCGATGTGGTTCGGAAGCTATGTTAAGCTGTAGGTCCCGGCCTGATTAGTCATCATTGTATAGGTCGCTGAGCGTACAAACCAAACTAATAAATGTATCAATTCAAATAAAAATAACGTAGTTATTAATTAACTTTTAAAAATGGTTGCGATATTAGCTCAATTTTACGAATGATTTAATACCATAAAAAGAGAATATAGAAAATATAGGAAATATGTTATAAATATTGAAACAAATTCAACATTTCCTCTTTCTTTTTTAGTAAAACATGTCAACCAATTTGGTGATAAAGACATGAAAGAGTTTTATCTCGTTGATACAATGTACCTTTGATAGTTGATAGGGCGGAGTTTTTCTCATCAATCACGTTTGATCTGGATATTGACTCATCTATTTTATTTTTCAACTTTTTAATCAACATTTTTCAACTTTTTGCTGACTTTTTAATTGAGTTTAACTTACTGGGGCTCTTAATTGGATTGGACTTACTTACAGTACAGTAAAAAAGATGAATAGGAACACTTTTTTCAACTTTCAACGTAAAAATAAAATCGTTTTACGAACATATTTTAGACTTGGAATCTTTGGTCTTACCTTCTTTGAGGATCAACCCTAAAAATGCATTTATTTTGATAATTAAATCAACCCTAATTTGCATTTATTATTTACCCCCCTTGCATTTATTTTGATTTTTTTTTTTCATTGTGTTCCAATTCACCCCGAAGAAAGAGGTAAATCGGAATATTCGTTATAATTTATGTGTGTTCTAATTTTAAAATTTTCAGGATCAAAAAAGAGAACAAGCAATAAAGCATTGTGGTGAATAAGAACACAAGATTATCATAAAAAAAAAAACGTTCATGTGAAAGGCAAAAAAATTATTTTTGTCGAAACAAATCATGTGTTTGAAATTGCGTCAACTCTTCGCCTAACCTAATACAAAACTAGGGGTGTAGAACATCGCACAGCTTTCAATTATACTATAATACCTATAATACTGACGTGGATTTGTGTCATTTATCGTTTTAATGTTTTCATCATTAATTTAGAAAAATTGGCCGGTTTAGCGATATTTTTTGCGATAATTTTTGTATGGGTTAAAAAAAAAAAAAAAAAAAAAAAAAATTGCAAAATGGTGATTTTGGCGATATACTTTTAGGGAGTCCTAGTTGTATTCTTTATTATAAGCTAAACTGAGGGGAGAAGAAAAAACGATCGTTGATGAGGTATGCTCAAGGAAAGGGAACTCTGTGTTAAAAGCTTTCGTTTTTCAACTTTTTATGCCATTAAAGCATTTTTACTGAAATTTCGGAGATGGGAGGGTTTAGAACACTTTAAGAAGCTTTTCCACAGTAAGTTTTATCAAAATCGTTAGAGCCGTTTTTTTCCAATCATTGAAAAACATGATTTTTTCAATAGCAGCTACCTTATGCGCATGCGCAATTTTGACGAAAACCTTAGTGGTAGGTCCAATGCTAGGCCCCATTTATAACTTTCGTTTGAATTAATCTTTATCTTTTCGTTTGAAAAAATTAAGATAATAACTTTTAAATATAATACAGTTCTATAAAGTTAGGTCCGTTGATCAAATTTAAATTTTAGATTTCCAACGAAATTTGAAGAAGTATTATATGGTTTTAACAATTGGCATAATCGGTAATTGATTTATAATTTCAAAATTTATTCCAGTGTTTAAATGTTAACATTTTCCTGAATCAAGATGTTAAATAGTAGATACGTGCCAATTTCAAGTTTTTACCTTGACTGGAAGTATTCTTTTCATAACGATGACCTTTGGTTTTATGTACTCTTTTTCGAGTAAAATATAATTTTTTAGAATTTTTTTATTTCATATTAAATGTTTTAGGAAAATTTTTTAAGAAATGTAGATTTGATCTCGAAATAAAGTTTTGGTGTTTCTGTGATTGTAAGAAGGGTTATAAGAACAGGAAATGCAGCTGAAGTAGCTTTGGAGCACTTGGATTGAGTTAACCTTTTTTTACACCTTTACGCATGTTTATTTAGAAGAATATTTGTGTAACTTTTTCGTTCCTTTTTTTAACGTTTATTAAAAAAATTCCGGAAGAAAAACGATATCATATTTTCATCAATGTATTATAGATATATGTTTATGTGTTATTTCTTTAGTGTTTTATATTCTCGGAGAGAAGTTCCATAAAAATGCAGACGATATTTGTGAAAAATATTCTGTGACTCGTGCTACAACTTCAAATGGAATGCACCATTTTTATTCAACATCGAATACCTTCTATGCGATGAAGATATCTTCCCACCTAATATATTTGCCTCTCAACTTGAATAAAGAATAAAGCATTTCGCATTCAAATGCAAAGAGGCATACTCATTGAATATTTGGAGAATGTGGAATTCAGTAAAAATATATATTTATTTTTCAAGACTTTATTTCGAGAAATATATATTAGCTTTAGCTTAGACTGTGATTGCAATAGAAACTTTTTATGCATTAACCAAAAAATTGGATTTACACTCTACCAGTCAAGGTTCCAGTTTAGTTTAGATGGCCAGTTCTGTGACGTCAGCCACATCAGTCGGTGATCACGGGAGAGGGCACGTGATTGGTTGATGGGAGTCACCGGCACCAGTTAATAGAAAATGTTTAGTTTACTGGAACCAGTACCCTGGTGACGTCACATGACGTCACAGACTGGTGATCTAAACTGGACTGGTAGCGTGTAAATTCTGCTTAAGAATAGAAACTTAACACTAGATTAATTAATGTTTTGTCAATAATGTTAAGCGGTTGTTCTAGTTTAGAAATCTTGTTTGTAAAATCTATTAAAATACTGTTGCGTGGATGGGTTCGAAAGATTTGAAGGCAAAGCAAATCAAAACTTTTGAAATTTATTCCAATATAACTCTTCACGGATTCCTTTACAACTCCAGAACTTCTCGTTCTAGTAGACTCAATACAGCTCTATACACAACAATAGAGCACAAACAGCAGTTAAACTTGACATACAACTGCTAAATCATCGCAAAAGACAATGCAATACAGTTCGCTTTCGGAACTCTCGGAATGCTCATTGAGACTCAGTATCTCAACTCAGTAATTCCAGTCAACTAACGGACTCAACTAACTCACTCACTCAACTAACTCATGGCCGGGCTTATATAGAAGTCAAACCTTCTTGAAACTTCTAGAGGTAGATATTTGGAGAACTTTCCATATCGTAGTCGAAAAGTCCTATACATGTACATGGGGACCAAAATGTCGCCAAATTTGGCGACAAAAATTAGTCGCCGAAACCTTCGCCAACTTGGCTCTATCTCGCCAATTTGGCGAGATTTCCATTACCATAATGTTAAATGCCCTGCTCCTTGTAAAACTTGCTTCCCAGCGTTATCTCTGTAAAACTCGTTATCAAGCATCAAGAGACTCATTGCAGGAAAACAAATTATTGCACTGCCTTATGCGAAATGTACATAAATTTTCCTATTTACAAAATTAACACTACGAAATATTTACAAATATACAAAAATTCGTAATAATACTCATACTATATTTTTACGTTGTATAATATAAATAGTTTCCTAGCGGAAAGCCTTTATCAAAGTGATATCTATTGAAAATTAGAATGCATGGCGTTATTTGGAGTGGAATCTTTTCGCCAACAATACTTTTAACCAATCACAAACACATTTAGAAAAAAAAAATCCGAATTTCCAATTTCCTGCATGCGACAAATACAACCATTGGTATTAAGATTAGAATATTTTTTGTAATTTTTTAGTTTCTTTGCGAGGTTGACCAGAAAATTCTTCAACTGAAGAATAAAATGTAGTTTTTTTAAAAATCAATAACAGAGAGCTCTTTGGTTAATTAAATAAAAGCCGAATTTAACATAAACTATAATTTTTATGTAGCATTTTAAATACATTCTTAATAGGTAAACTTTTCATTAAGGAAAAAATCTTTAATGATGTGGATCGATGTATCCAAGTATCTAAACTATCTATTTAGGAACTGTCCATAATTTCAAAATAATTTTTCACATTTGTGAACCATATGGGAGAAAACCCAGCATATGCACCAGGTTGATAACGTAAAGAAAATAATGTAGCTGTTTGAATTCGTACTCTCAGAATAAGATTATTTGTCTTACAATATTAATGCATTCAAATACCTAAGAATACGCTTCAATATGAGAGTTCAAATTTTTTAAAGTTTTCCGAAACTTTTCTTATACATTTTATCAAGATTTCCAAAGAATGAATTTAGTAAACTATATAAATAGAGAAAGTTAATGAATTTAAAAACATATTCTGTTAGCGACAAATTCTAATATTTGTTCTGCACAGTTTTTTTGCCGAGCCCATGATATTTGCAGGCAGACGAGAATATTTTTCATTTTGTACCATAAAAGAACTAAGTGAACAATAAATCCTTTCTCACACAGCTTGGAAAAATTCAGTCAGAAAACTGTTCAACTCTAAGTCTTCTCTTCTTAGGGCGAAGAGAAATATTTGGATGAATGCCAAATGGAACTCTAAGAAGTTGCTATATTTCTTAAAACGCACTCGATTTCTTATACATTTTTGCAGCTATTCTTCATGATAGGTGTAATATATTTTAAGGAAGAATTCAAGAATTGTTAATTTTTTATTCAGTTCTTTTTCGATAAAACTGCTTTTATATTGTGTTTGCTATAGATGAATATTAATTTTTTTCAAAAAATTTATAAATTATTCCTCATAGTATAAAATTACAAAATGAAACGATTAAGATTTTTTTTTAACAGTTTTAACTTAATTCCTCGGCTGCTATGTACAACGGTTCTGTTACTAAATACAACAACGTGGTCACAATTGACAGAAGTAGTGGAAATATCTATGTACTCATTCAGAAAATTAATAATTAAAAAAAAAAAAAAAATTAAAAAAAAAAATTTAAAAAAATCCATTGCTATGTAATTGAAGTTATTATTATTATTATTATTATTTTTTTGTTTTTTTTTTAAATAAATATAAAACACATCTAGTTGCAATATACGCAACAACTTTTAAAGTTCTAATGCTCAGCAGTAGCACAACTACAACGGCCAATATCACTCGACATTAGCCAATCCTGAACGTTCTAAACCGGCCATTGTTACAGACATTGGCCCATCTCGTTCATTGCTGGATAAAATATACAGGATGTTTTGAAACGTTGATGTGCAGTTTTCAAATTGAAATATTATTTTATTTATGAGGAAGAATGGAAAACAAAACAAAAATATGATTTGTGGTATTTTTGACAAGTTTAATTTTAAAAAATCGCATATTTTGGAACGGTGCTTGAGTTTCGGCCAGAATTAACCAATCTTTAAGAACAATTGCTTGAGATATTGGCCAAAACTGATGTGTTATCTGCGGGTTGGCGTGATGGGGGATGTGAAGAAAAGGTAGCCCATGGATATCTTTCTCGATATTCTGAATTGCAAGGCTTTAAATTATTTGTGATTAATATTTTGAGAAAAAGTATCAAACGCTGGTAAATTAAAACAGAAAAAAATTATGCTTCTTACGTTGATGAGGTTTTACCGTATGTAAAGATTGAGGTTTGTTATGATAGAAAGCAAAAATACGATCAACATTATTAAATTAAGAATTAAACTACGGTTAAATGAACCTCCCCACTAAAAATTCGCCAACTGCTTATGAACTTTCTGATTACATCAAATACAGAGACTTACCACAATGAACAAAAGTATCTCCTTTCAGTAGAAAAACAGTACATTTTCACAGCAGAAGACACTTACCTGAAAATAAAAAGATGACCATTAAAATTTAAATAAATACAATATGAATAATAAATAGATCATTAACAGTATCAATGGCCATGTTAATAACTTCAACACTTTGAACCAATTTTTAAATAGGTTGTGGATGAATGAGGTCACTTAAAACATATTAGTTTCACACAACCATGTGCGTCAACATTTCAGTTTGCCGATAAACACTAGACAACCGACCTTCCAACTTTTGAGCAACATGTACTTACCTCCCTAAGAAGCGTTATAGACTGAGAGGCAATTTTTGGATCCCATCAAACATCATTCGGAATTTTTTATAGAAATTAGAGAAAAGGGAGTAGATTACGAATCCACTGGTCTGCCGTGGCAAAAATAGCCGAAACTGGTCAAAAATTGACTTTTAATAAGTTGAACTAAAATCCGATTGCCAAATGCGCCGTAACTTGTCAAATAATGAGCATTTTTTTATTTGGTAACCCTCACTCTTTAATTTTCAATTAAGAAGGTTGCAGACGATTCGGATGTGTGGGGATGGTCTACTTGCATCTATTAAAAGGGAGCCAAGTTGGTAAAAAATATTACGTCACTTATGACGTAACTGATGTCGCCAATTTGGCTTACTTTTAAAAGATATAAGTTTTCCGAGCCAAAGATCAGAAATCGTTTGCGCTTTTTCTCATTGAAAATCAAAATGAAGTGGGTTGCCAGACAAATAAGTTTTTTCTATTTTTGGCAAGTTATGACATATTTGGCAATCGGATTTTAGTTCAACTCATTCCAAGTCAGTTTCGGTCATTTTTGCCACCGCAGACCAGTGGATTCCTAATCTACCCACTTTTCTCCAATTTCTATAAAAAATATTGGGTCCAAAAATTGCAGTTGCCTCTCGGACTATTAGGACACTACCCCATACTCCTAATGCCTTATTTGTTAAGCTACAATATTTATCGAAATATTCATAAAAACATTTTTTAAAGGAAAATAACTGTTTTTGTATTACTTACACTTTAAATAATTTTTCTTCTTTTTTTAAACAAATTAGATGATAAAAACAAAAAAAAAAAACAGTTAGTATTATTTTTATTTTTTTTTTAATTTTGAAAAGGGGTTTCTATAACAATCCTTGTAAAATATTTCACATGCCTCAAAGTAATATTTCGGCAAATATTTTTGTTCGAAAAATAAAAGCGTTGTGTCTATGGGGCAGGGATGAGTTGAACATTAAATACCAAAATGAGTACATTAAATAACAAAATCACGCCATATTGTATGGAGTGAGAACAGAAAAACATTTTAAAGCTTCACTTCCCATTACACTGAAACGGTATAATGGTTAGCGTGCTAACTTCTAGACCGCGAGGTTGCGGGTTCCGAGTCCCGTGTAAGGCATGGATGTTTGTAAATGTATGTTGGCTTGTCTAATGACGAATGTTTCGGCGCATTATAGCCCTCGTGTTACAGACGGCGCCAGATAATCTGAAAACAACCACCCCATTACACTGAAATTATCTTATTTGATAATAGTATATTATTCATTCATATGCTTCTATAAACATCAAACAGCAATAGCCTCTACATCTCACAGTACAACGTTAAACACTCAAGAAATCCTGAAAAATACTTTCCATTACCATAAATGTTCTTACCCTAACTCGTCTTACACATTAAGTAATAGTCCATCGCAGAACCAGTTGCTGTCCATTACCGTCAAAAAGGGAAAATTCAGAAGAAAAAAAAAATACAACAATAAATTGATAATATTCATCAGTGAAATCATTTCATAACTAAATTACTGAACACGCCATTGTCCTTCACCAGGTCTATAACCATTAATTGGAAGATTTTCTGGTAAACGTTGGAAAAGTTAGGATAAATTTAGTACAATAATTGTTAGAAAACTTCCATTTTAATGTGGATATCTTTGTCAGATACGAAGGCATGTAAAGTAGAGGTCGGAAATATCGATCAAAATAAGTATCGATATTATATCGTTGCATAGAAAAAAATATCGATATATCGATACATGATTTTTTTTTTTTTTTTTTTTTAATTTGATTTTCAATTTTGCCAGAAACAAAGTTTTTCGGGGCCCATTTCTACTTTTCGCGATTGCTTTTTTGTAAGGTGACTACTTTTTCAACTGAAATGGATCTATTAAAAAGAAAAATTATATATTCGCTTGGTGGCATTGATTTTAAGAAAAATTTAGATAATTTTCAATAGCTTTTAAGTGTATGGAAAAATATTGAATGCTGGTGCCATTTTAACTGTCACTCAGGCAGGTTCAAACTTTAGTCTTGATGTTTTTGAAAAGCGAATAAAGAAAATCGAAAAAAAACACATGGAACTACAAAACGATCACCAAAAAAACTAAAAATGTTTGAAAATACCGATATATCGGTGACTTTTATCGATATTTTTAATATAGATATTTATTTAGAAATATCGATAAAAATATCGTCGTATCGATCTATCGCCGACCTCTAATGTAAAGTAGTATTTCGAAATAGCTGGATGTGAACCGATTACTCAGTATATACCCTTTCGATGATGCAATCGTAGATGGCGCTGGCATCATTTCTGAGTTTCGTTTTCACTAAATAATGTTCTTAAAACGCATCAAGCCAAATCGACCCTAAAAAAAAAATCCCCTCTAACTCATCAACTTTGCTGAAGATCAGTAGACAAAACTTACACAATACTTAATCGACCTTAGCGCAACAAACCCTTGTGTTCCCCAGGGCCCCAGTGTTCATGTACCCCAAGGGACGGGGCTTAAGGGAAGTTCGGGACGAGGTAGATTAGTTTCTACCGGGCTGGCCCATAAATAATGTAAAAGCGCCCCATAAGGAAGAAGTGTGATAAAATGAATGGTGGGCAATGATGCTTTCTTGTTTGTTTTTAGTTCTGTTGACTTGATTTCTGCCATAAACCTTTATCTTAAGAACAACTGTGGCTGTTAGATGTGTCATGAGGGACTTTTTTTTGTTATTCTGAGATTTTATGGCACAAAAGCCAATCTAAAAAGTTTTGCTTTTTAATTTGGATGAGCTGCTTTTTGTTTTACAACAGATTAAGTGGGCCTGACTCAAATTGTTTTGCGGCAATTTTTGAAAATGGTTTTGTTTATACTAAACTCCAACTTAACTTGACATCACTAGAAGATAGATCTTCACGTGCTCATAGGCAAATAATCCATTTTAGCGGAGTGAAGACATAATTCTCGCCAAACCTTATAGCCTTTTGTTCACTACAGGGTTGTGGTTTGGCGAACATTATGCTTTCACGCCTCCGAAATGGATTAAATACATATGAGCACCGTGACGATCTACCGTCTAGTGATGTCAAGTTAAGTTGGAGTTTAGTATAGTAGTGAATAAGAAGGTGGATGGCAGCAAAGGTTGTCATTCAAAAATTGCTTTTGCTTAGAATTTTAATGTGGAAAATCAGATTAAAAGTACCAATCAAATACAATTTAGCAATATAGTGACTGAAGTCGCCCTTTGTTAAATTTGGCGAAGCATAAATAAAACCCTGGTAATTTGGAATTTTCTTGAAAAATCAACTCTCTCTTTTTAAATGCTTTCTTTAATAAGCAACTCCTTGCTTACAAAGACCAAACGGTATAGTGGTTAGCGTGCTAGCTTCTAGACCACGAGGTTGCGGGTTCGAGTCCCGTGTAAGGCATGGGTGTTTGTAAATGTATGTTGGCTTGTCTAATGACGAATGTTTCTGCTCATTATAGCCCTCGTGTTGCTGACGGCGCCAGATAATCTGAAAACAACCAACCAACCTTGCTTACAAAAATATCAATCAAAAAGGAATCCTGGCTATTAATTTATTTCATAAATTCATTTATTCATTGATTTTTACTTTCGAGGTTGAATATACATATTCTGTAAATTGATTTACCCTACTTTCTAATTCGTAATGCAGAGGACTCGAAAATAGCTCTTGAAGTTACTTATCAGACTGAATTTTTTCCAGACTTGAAATTAAATTAAGAATGTTCGTAAGAAATTGAAGTGCTAATTACTTTCTATACTATTTTATTATTATTCCTTTTTTTTTTCCCATGCACCAATTACTGTACAGTTCATTTTTTTTTAAAACAGCTCAACTAACATATTCTGTGAATTGGTTTTCACTACTTTATTAGTCTTATTTCAGAGGAACCAAAAACAGCTCCTAACAGGCAACGAGTGGATGATGAGTAGTGGGTTAATTAACCCTCCACAGTTCTGCGAAGCATGCAGTAAAAAAAAAAAGTTTTGATTTAAAAAAAAGACAATTAAAATGAAAAAATACTAATTTTATCCTGTTGCATTGAAAGTTGCAACAATTAATGAACTTTTCAATGAATAAGATGCTGCTGAGACGATTTATATTAAGGTCTCTGAGGTGAAAACACGGAACATTGACTCGAAAATTTGAATTACAGATGTCCGTACCTACATACCACTGTCCGTCACACGTTTAATGGAACCAGGGACGACGGGAACGGGGGGCGTAGGGGGCGACTCACCCCCCCCCCCCCCAAAGTTTTAGAAAGTTAGACAGTCGGCAAATTTTCTAAATTTCATCGAGATCTTTCTTTTTCTAAAGTCGAACCACAATAAATTTAAACTGAATAAAAAAAGTACAAAAAAAAAAAAAAAAAATAATGTTGAACAAAAAATATTAAAAATATCGGAATGCAGCGTGACCCGAGTTTGACGAATCGGCATTTTTACACTAGAAGTCAGTTATATTAGAGTCGGGTGTCTTTTTTGCCACCTTCAATGATGGACTGCGAACTCAAATATTACTTCATAAATATCTTCATTTTCTCACCCCGTCAAAGTTTTTAGAAAGGTTGGTAGTTGGCAAATTCCGAAATTTCATCTCTTCTTTTAAAAATGCCAAGTGACGGATGTTACAAAACATATTGAATGGAAAAAAGTACAAATAATTAAAATCATCATTATTATTACAAAATTGTGATCACGCTGCAGCTTAAGTTGACGGTCAGCAATTTTGCATTGGAGTAAGTATATCATTTTTGATAGGAACATTAAAATAATCTAATCATTGATATCTTCACTGACATTATATAACTTTGATGTGTTACAGTAGATGATATATTTGTGGTACGTCAGATAACGCCTCAAAAACCATGACATACACATTAAATATCATTTATATAAAGTATGTAATGTACATCAAATGAGTTAAAGGTTTTATACAAAATATCAGAACACCAAAATTTTTGTATACGAAAATTGACCCGCATTTTACAAAGTTATTGCAATTAATGTCAAGTAGAACTCCATAAATGATGTTTTATACAGGATGGTCATAAAGAAACTTGACCGTTATATGGACATCTAGCGACAGTCTCGTTCAACAGATCGAGATGAGATTTCAGGTATACTTATTTAGAGGTATGGGGTCGGAATTCTGTGAATTTCAGCAAAATGACGCTCACGATTACGCCGGTTATAGTTACGAATGACAACGCCTGCTTTTTCCTATCGAAAAATGATCACCTCATGTGAAAACCCTAAAGAGAGTTGGAACGGTACGTGTATCACAAAAAAATGGACTCGTAATGGACGCACAAAATACAGATCTGCGAACGGCCAACAAAAACACGATCGGAGCAATGGAGGCCGCTCACCAAATATTCAGCTTAGAAAATCGATTAAATTGCCTGTGATGGCACTCATGTGAACTTTGGCCTCTATCAAATGCAAATTCCCATCGTGCGTCTCGATCGCATTTTTGTTGGCCGTTCGCAGAGGTTGTTTTTTTTTTGTGCGTGCACCATGCGTTCGTTTTTTTGTGATACAGGTACCGTTCCACCACTCTTTAGGGTTTTCTCATGCTCTGAGCATTTTGAGACAGGAAAAAGTAGGCTCTGTCATTCGAAAATTTCAAGTGTATGTAACTATAACGATTACCGTGAGCGCCACTTGTTGAAATTCACCGAATCTCGAGCACATACCTCTGAATAACTATACCTGAAATCTCATCTCGATCTGTTAAATGGAACGGAAGCTAGATCTCCATATATCGGCAAAGTTTCTTTATGACCACCTTGTACTTCATATATTGAAAATGCATTCCCAAAATAATGCATGCCACTTGTAAACTGGATGGCGATATCGAATTTATTCCAACAAAATAATCTTTGGAAAAGTATTGAAAGGTTTATTATAATACTATCTAAAATTCTTAATGTTTCCCGTGCTCAAATAGCTTTGGCCCGACATTGTCCGGTACAACCAAGTTCAGTCCATTGCAAATTGTGAGTATCCTTTCACTCGTATCCTCGATTTCTGAAGCATTTTCGTCTTTGTGTTGCCCTTGCACATAATAAATCTGACAAACAACTAACCAACCTATCCTGGATTTCACCACTTTATACTCTAAACACCGGGGAAATAATGTCTTTCAGATAAATTAAGATTTTTTAGTCTAAGTACTTTTAAAAATATTTCAAATTGGATCAATAAATCTCAAATTAGGGTCATAACCATTACATGTGGGTAAGGGAAATGGGGGTGGGTTTTGGAAAATTTCATGCTGACAGTGACGTTTCTCTTGCTTTGAAGATCAAAGGTGCAATTTCTTCTTCCTCAAGATCGGAATAACACTCTAGATTTGAATACCACCCCCCTCCCCCTCACCTTTCCCAAAAAAAACCCACAGGTACTATTCCTTATATAGTTTGGATTGTTGTGTGTATGACATGCTTTTTTATAGATCTGAATATTTTGTCACTAAATTCGAAGTTCAATTAGTTGCGAATAATTTACCTTTCTGCATATAAATATTATAGTTTGGTTTAATGTTAAAGTAATCCATTTCATTTTAACTCCGCATAGGAAAAAAAAAAAAAAAAAAAAAACTAGCATTTTCAAGTTTATTTTCCTTCTTGAACAAATGATTATTGTTCAAAAAACGAGTAATATTTGCAGAAATTATTGCTGAAAAACCACACCAAATCAGTGAAAAAAAAAAAAAAAAATCATTTAATTAAATCCAGCAATTTTAGCAAAAAATATACTCGAAGTAACTACTTTTAAGAAATAGGTTCCTGGATTGAAATGTTACAAAAAATTAAGTTTTATTATTAACACACTTTTCAAGAAAAATCAAAATCTTTTATTTTTTAGTTAGGAAAATGTGCTAAAAAGTATTTAAAAATTAAGTAATTAACAAAACGTTTTTAATAATTATTGTCTTTTGCAATGTAATTATAGTGTCCATGAGTGCCTACATGATTATTTGCAGGGAGGTGTAAGGCGACAAAAAGGTTTTTGTTTAATACTTGATTTTTCGAAGATGGGAATTGGGATTTCCTAATTGGATGTTAGTTAATAATTGTGGGGGGGGGGGGGCATTAATGTTCTGTTCAAATTGATAAATTAATATCTACATATTTTTTTCTTGTAAATTTTACCACTTTTTTTCCCCCACGTTACTTTATTTTTAGAAAGCCAGAGAGGAGGGAGTGCAAGTACATGTTTCTTATGTCCCTGACATTGTATCTATTATAAAGTGAAGCAGTGCTTCGCGTAGGGAATTTTCTGAAATAGCAACAGTCCGCCAGAATTTTAAAAAGAAGAATTTTTTCAGAATTTGTTTTTTGGTCAACCTTTATACAATTCTTTGTAAAAAAAGTCACCTGTTTGATCAATAATTTTCATTTATTTAATTCCGTGTTAAAGTCCAACCACTTTTACACGTTTAATTAAATTTTTTTGAAACTGCAATTTGAAAATTTAAAAACAAAGTTGTATCGAAATGAAGCACTCGTACTACTGAGGTTACTGAATAGGTTTGAGATTGTGGGGGAAAATTCTATCTATCTGCAAGGTATAAATCTCCCCCCCCCCCCCTTAAATAAAAACGCTTCCAAAAATAATCTCCTTTGTTCGGAAAGGAAGAGGTAATTTACAAAAAGAAATGAAAAATTAAATGAATTTGAAGGAACTTTAACTATAATGTGCTGGGAATTTACTTAAAATTTGACATTAATTACGTATTAATAAAATGTCATAAAATATTAAAAATTGTTTAGACGGTAATTTAAAAGTAATTAAAACTAATTCCACATTAAATAAAATAATAACAATTAAATAAAAAAATGCATTAACAATTAGTTTTACATTAATTAACAATTAGTTTTACATTAATTAACAATTAGTTTTACATTAATTAACAATTAATTATGTATTAATAATTAATTATATATTAATTATTCATATGTTAATTAAAAATTATTTGTAAGTTAATTTTACATTAATAAAAATTAGTTAACAATTTAGTAACACCTTAATTTGTATTTTCTACATTTACCTTGATATGCCTTGATTTCAGTCGGCAAAAGGGTGTCTTCGCCCCCCCAACCAAAATTCTAAGCGACGGCCCTGAATGGAACTTAAAAGGTGTATTTATTTGAAAATCAATTGAGCCAACAAAATGTAGATATATGTAAGGAAATATTTATCAGCTTATACAAAGGCTGAATATAAATCCGCTTATACATCTGTACGAGGTCAACTATCTCAATCTTAGTTAAACAAAGACATTGACTACTTTTATCACAAACAAAATCATTAAGGTCCCCACAACTTACTGATATGTAAGTTGGGGAACTTACTTAAAAACACTTAATTGGCAATTAAATTGGTTTCTTTATATACTATCAAAATATCAGCGCTTATGAAAACGCCAATATATTTACCATGTGTTTCTGAAAACAATTTTTATTCAAATAAAAAAAAAAATTACTTCAATCTTAATATGTGGTAATATGACTTCCTACATTCTTCTTGTCTCACTATCAACATCAACTCAAAAGGATAAATATTGTCAGGAAAAAAAAATGCTTTGCAACATAAATTATATCATCTGATCTTGTTTGCATTCACCCTTTATCACGGCACGATATTTATAACATAAGTATTTCACTACACGTTCCGGTATAATGTAAGCAAATCAAAAAACTTTCCTCTACGTAAATATTGATACATTGACGATAGATGGCGCCACACATTATTATCATCAATCATGCTTTTTTCTTTCAAAGTTTCTGTTGCTAGAAATTTTTAAGAAAGTCGAAAGAAAACTCTTTTTTAAAAAGAAACTGAAGTGAACTGATGATCCTCAAATGCACTCTAGTCCTTTCGAGTTTATTTTCATTTTCAAATGGAAAGTACTTCGAAGCTTTTGCGATTGTTATATTCTTTTACGCGAGTGTTACATTCTTGTTAATTTTTTGAAGAGATTCTTTGATTCAATTTACTTGATTAGTTTTTTTTTTATTCGTTAGAAAAGTAAATAATTAACCATTTTTTCAAATTTACAAGTTAAAGGCGTATTTCTTTGATTCATTTATTTATTGTGCCAACTTATACAAGTACTTTTACCAAACACTTTTTTATTTGTTGCTTAATAAATCAAAGAATTACGAGTTTTTTAGGCAAAACAAATTTGGAACTTCAATTAAATACTGCTTTTATTAATTTAAAGATGAATAAGAAGAAATAAAATATCAAAGAAGATAAATTGTTTTGTTTTAAGAAATAGTTTAAAACTAGGTAATGTTCGAAGAGTAATGTGTTTGTTAGGAAACAATTTTTGAAAAATCATGGGACATACTTGTATAATTATGGAAGAAAGAAATAATATCTTTTTTTCTGAACTACGATGAAAAAATTAATGTTCGAAAGAAATTCTTCTATTTTCATTCCTCTCTTGAAAATAAGTCACGTTTTATTGTTGTTATACTTTTTTTTTTAATCTTGTAATCTAAAATTTTATACATTTTTTTAATATACATGTTTTGAATTTTTATTTTTTTGTCAGCTTCGTTTATATTTACCTAGTTTTAACTTGTAAAATTGAAAGCAGTAGAAACACAATATCTGTCCGTAAGTTTTTTATTTAATGTTTAAGATATTTCTATATAGGTACAAGACAAGATTTATGCAATAGAAATACTTATTTCGTATAGTTTAAATTTAAAAAGATGCAAAAAGTCGTTCAAGAAACGCTTAAAATATTTTAATAATAATGTTGGTATGATAGATAATCTTCACTTGTTGATAAAATCAACCGTTTAAGGATTAATATTTATTAATATTCATAAAAAAAAATTAAATTATTTAAAATACTTAAAAAAAAGTATCAAAACATTCTTTAAAATTTTCCAATTAAATCTGCATTTTTATAAAACATAAATTTATTGTTTATTAAATAGTTTCGTAGCAAATAAAAATGTTACGAATAACTAAACATATATAAAGTTTCATATAACAACTAAAGTTAATTGCATGACATTTTTGTAATGTATAAATGAGAGCCTCCCATAAGATTGCTAATATTTAAAAAAAAAAAAAAAAAAAAAGTTGAAACATTAAACAACTGATTATTTAAAAAATTTTAACGCAATATTTTTTAATTCCCCATTCTATTTTTAAAAAATATTAACAATAAAAATGCATAAGTGGCTCAATTGTGCGACTTATACACATTACAGGCAAGAGACAAAAGTTTGGTATTATTGTTTTTTGCCCGACAATATCTAGTTATTTATAATGATTTTACTACAATGTAATTAACACTTTTGAGTTATTCACAGAATAATTGAACGTCTCTTCATCGAATTCTACACTATGAAAAACCTTTCGACACATTTTAATGAAAATCAGACGATTTTTCGCTTTATTTGGTTTAACTAGTGCATATAGTATTCTAATTAGAAATTGATATTATTACCTATTCTTCATAATGGTACGTTGTAAATAGTGGCTATTTGTACTTTCAATTACCCATATGTATAGGATTGGGTAATATATATATATATATATATATATATATATATATATATATATATATATATATATATATATATATATTGCATTTGTTCACGTTTTGGAACATCTTGATTTCAAAGCAGTAATCTAGAAAAAATGTCTGTCTGTGGTCAGCATAACTGCCCACTACTATGTTCAAATTTCGTGTGCGGGCTGGTGGTGGCCATGGGACCTACCATTCAGTTTTTCGTCAAGATCGTGCATGCCCATAAGCTAGATGCCATTGAAAAATTCGTGTTTTTCAATGTTTGCTAAAAATCGGGTTTGATGATTTTGATCAAAATCGCTGTGGTAATGACTCTTAAGGTGTTTTAAACATCCCCACCTCCTGAATTCCCGTGAAAATGCTTTAATGGCGTAAAAAGTTGAAAAACGAATGCCTTCAACACAGAGTTCTCATTCCTTGAGAACTTAATCAACGATTTTTTTTTTTCTTCTCTCCTCAGTATCACTTACAATAAAGGATAAAGGATAATATAGGGATTATCGAAAAGTATATAACCAAAATCAACACTTTGCCGTACGTTTTTTTTTTTTTTTTTTTTTTTTAAAGCCCATGCAAGAATTATCGCAAAAAAATATCGCCAAACTGGCCATTTTTGCTAAATGAATAATGAAAGTATAAAAAACAGTAAATGACACAAATCCACGTCAGTATTATCGTGTAATTGATAGTCGTGCGATGTTTCGCACCCCTAGTTAAAAAGGTATTTTGCTTACTTGGTCATTTTCCCATCTTGGTAATGATATTATGTTTCAATTAATTTTTCTTTTTTGCGAAGTAGCAACAAAACAAACTACCCAGTAATTTCGCTATTTTCCAAGGAAAGAGATTTGCGCCACATAAATTAAGTTATTTGTTACAAATTTTTAAAATTTTTTATTTTTTTACAATAAAGATTCAAATTGTTATTTCGCTCATGGAGATGCTTTATATATTATTGATGCTGATGTATCAACACGTAGATGGAGCACAGTGTTCCAAGTAGAATTTATCCAAAGAACATTTTTTAGGAAAAAAGATTTTGAAAATTTATTATTTTTTTTCCCATTGGTGGACTCAAAACTAGTCACTTGCAATGCGCTCGTAGTCACTTGCAATGCGCTCGTAGTCACTTGGCAACTACAAGGTCGGAAGCAATGGTCACTTGTGAAGGGCCACCCAGTGGGAAGGCCATCGTTACCCCTAACTTATTACATCCACGTCTTGCCCCGGATTCGAACAAAGACCCACCAGCCTGGTAGTCTGACCACTATACTGAATGGATGACTGAATAGTTTCTACTGTTTTCATTATAGTAATCAAACGTTCTACTTTTTTTTTTTTTAGTAAGTTTAGCTACTTTGAACGGATTTCATTCTTCTACACGAAGCACCACAACAACTAGCAAGATGTTAAATATTATGTCATTTAGTTTAAGTTACAGCGTAATAAGTTGCCCTTGGTTAGCAACAGTCGTTAACTAGTTTAGGAAAAGAGTTGTTGCATTGAGATCTATATAGTGACTGTTAAGGCTTCTGTGGCTTGAAATCAGTGGCTAATGTTTCACTATCCAGAAATTTCAGATAGAGATCAGAGTAGGCAAACAACCTTTTAGCTACTGTCAAAAGCGTATAAAATAATTTTTCTTGTGTTAAAACTAACAGATAGTCTCAGAGTAGCAGGGTTGGAAAAAACCCAGGTTTTTTGTTTGAAAAAAAAAATAATAATAATAATAATAAATAAAAAAAATTAAAAAAAGGGGTGGGGGAGGGGGTAAACCGTTTTTTTTTTTTTTTTTTTTTTTTAATCCTTTTCTAATTACATGTATACATATTTATAAATAAAATTTGACATTAACTAAAATAATTAATGTTCAAATAACAACAAATATTTATCCCTCAGAAAATAATTTTAAACTAAGTAAATAGACAATTGCTACTTATGTGGACATTCAAATTATATTAAATTTTAATATTATGTTTAGAAAAACATTTTTTTTTAAATTCAATGTATACAATGTAATACAATAGTAATTGTTTATTGCATCTACATGGAATATTGCTCATAGATTCACCCCCTATGGTGATAAGTTGTAAAAAATTATATTTTTAAGGTTTAGAAATAAGTTATTAAAGCTCAAAACCTCTATATCACAAACAAATTTAAAATGGAGCCTATAATTTAATTTTAATTAATAAATCCATTAGATTAATATAAAAACTTACTGTTGATACGTATACAAACTTCAATAGTCTTTCATTATAAAATTATTTAAAAAAAGTTATTTACAACAGCAAATAATTTAAAAAATCTAATTATAAAATAAAAATCAAAAAAAAAAAAAAAAAAAATACAATTTTAAATTATTCTTTAAAAATTTTTTTTTTTTTTTGCGAAAAAAAACATTTGGGTTTAAACCCGATGTTCAGCGTACTATATGCTATTTGAGAAGTTCTCTTTTAAAGTTTCCGCTCAGTGACGTCACCCCTTTCGATCGGTGAGGGTGAAGTAATAATTTATGAGATCGCCTATTTAGTGTCGTAGCCTTAGCTTTTGAGTGACAGATCCACGAGATGGGCTCGTGAGGAAGATGAAAGATGTGCAGACGATCCTAAGCTTGAGTCCCCGGAAGTAATTAAAAAGAGGATGTATTTTCCCACGAAAATACAGAGGAAGATAACTATTTGTATTAGGACATCTCCAATAAGGAAGGTATGTTTTTCTTCTTGGGAAGGGGTTTGTTTTGGTAGCGTGAGAAATCGTCAATTTGTGGATTGGCTTTTAATAGGTTGGATGGGGTTTTTGGGGGGATGATTCAAAGTACAAAGGGTTTTTTCTTTGCTTCGTTTTTCCTTAAGAAAATATCTCTCTGTGCTGATCTTTTGAAGAGCTATATTTCTCTGCAAGAATTTTTTTTATTCTATAATTAAAATGCAATGCACCCAGAGATAAAATGAAGCTTATAAACAGGTGTTTTGTTCCTTCTCGGTCAGAAACCAAAATTAATGTGTTTTCTAAAAGAACGGAAATTATTTATAAACTAGCTAAATACCCGTGCTTCAATTTTAACATGTGCAATATTTTATCTAGCTGTGAGGCCTCGCATTGCGGAAATCTGTCATTCGTGTATAAAACCCAGTTTTTGGCGCTTCGCTCGCAAGAAGGTTCATTGCTACGCAAAATCGAGCTCGCTTCGATCGCTGAAAAGTTCATGGACATAAACACAGGCTTGTTTCACTCGTTAAAAGGTTCATTGCTATTCAAGCATAGGCTCCTTCGTTCGCTGAAAGTTTCATTGCTGCGTAAGCATAAGCTTGCTTCACTCATTAAAATCTAATTGCTACGTAAAGCCTTAATATTGGAAGCCTCTCTCTTGTCAAAAAAAAAAAAAATCCCCGTTAATACAATAATACAACGCCCCTTTAAGATTATTTTAACAAGTGTTTGTGGAAAACAAAATTAGAGGCTAAAACTATACTTATGTTGAAACTTTCAGAGATCTAGGTCTATTTGAAGTCACTTTTTGTGAAAAAAATTAATTGAAAAACAAATTAAAATTTTAGCATTCTTTTTGTCAGTCCAATTATAAGGCCAAAACTACTTGTGTTGAAAATTTCAGAAATGTAACCCAATTACAAATCATTTTATAAAATATTTGTTAATTACTTAAAAAAAAAAATTTTTACAAAAAATCTGTTTTTCAAAAATCCAATTAGAAGGCCACAACTATTTATGTTGAAAATTTCAACGCCGTAGCCCTATTTGAAATAGTTTTGTAATATATAAATTAATTAATGAAAAAAATTAATTAAAAAAGAACAAAATAAAAATTTAAAATTCTGTTTTTTAAAAGTCCAATTAAAAGGTCAAAACTACTTATGTTGAAAATTTCATATTTGTAGCCCTATTAGATATCGTTTTGTAACATATTTATTAATTAATTAAAAAAATCAATTAAAAAAGAACTAATTGAAATTTTAATGTTATTTTTGTAATGTATACAATTAGAAGTCCAAAACTACTTATGTTGAAAATTTCAGAACAGTTGCCCTATTAGTAATCGTTTTGTAAAATGTTTATTAATTAATTAAAAAATATTAATTAAAAAAGAACAAAATAAAAATTTAAAGTTATGTTTTGTAAAAATCCGATTAAAAAGCCAAAACTACTTACGTTGAAAATTTCAGACCTGTAACCATATTAGATATCGTTTTGTAACGTATTTATTAATTAATTAAAAAAGAACTAATTAAAATTTTAACATTCTGTTTGTGATGGTATACAATTAGAGGGCCAAAACTACTTATGCTGAAAATTTCAGAGCTCAGTTTGTTTTATTATTATAGATGCTCATACTTTTATGAAATTTCTGATATTTCTATATGAAAACGTAATGCCCTAATCGAACAATTTTTTTTTGCTATGAGCCAGATTGTTTTGAATATCTTATGTAATCCCCCCCTCCCCCCCCAAAAAAAAAAAATACTATAAATCCTTTGTAACTGTTATAATTGATTTTGATCTCAGTAGGTGTTATTTTTATTTTTTTTTAAAGTTTAGGATGATGAGATGATCACAGAAAATCTAAACTCTGAATACTATCGGCCGACCAAACGGTATAGTTGTTAGTGTGCTAGCTTCTAGACCGCGAGGTTGCGGGTTCCGAGTCCCGAGTAAGGCATGGGTGTTTGTAAATGTATGTTGGCTTGTCTAATGACGAATGTTTAGGCGCATTATAGCCCTCGTGTTGCTGACGGCGCCAGATAATCTGAAAACAACCAACTAAATACTATCGTGCAAAAATTCTATGGCATAGTTTTTATGATCAAAGGGAGATATTTGTTTTAGAGGCATTTCAACTTATTTGTCATGCCTTCAGCCATGATGCCAAACCTGCACAAATTCATCACATCAAATATCCACTTCTTTCTTTCAATACTGTTGCAAATTTATTTTCATGTTTACTAATGTATTTCAGGTAATTATAATACACACTTAACTATAAACACACAATGAACTGATTAAGCATTTTCATTATTTTTAAATTCTTTATATTAACTTCGATTTTTTGCGTATGTTTGTCGAAGGTGAGAAAATCTGCAGAGGCCTAATTAACCCCTTTGCCGTCATCCAATAGGGCGGAAATAGCATTTAACCGATAGTTGAAAGAACTCGTTCCTGTTGCCAAAATTATTTAAATAAATAATAAAATTGTTTAAATCAGAATAAATAAAAGATATTTGTATGTGAGTGCATAAATTCTCTTTTATTTTTAATGAATAAATTTTAAAAAGTAGTTTACCGCATATTTTGCTGATAAAGATGATGTTTGCATCTAGTTTAAATTATTAAAAACAAGCACACGCTGGCAACAGAAGCTGCTCTATGTTAATGAATATAAAATGTATATAAAGGATTTATATTAAAAAAATTGTTTTTATGGATTATATTATTCAACTCCCAAAATGCGTAACATTCATAAACAACAATGCAATTATCTAGCAAACCTTCAGACCAAGTTGTTAAGGTTTCATTCTCCCAACTATTCAAATGTCGCCAATATCCAAAGCACGCTCTCCTGGCTGCGGGAGTGCAGGATATAAGGATGAGGGTCCACTCCAATTTCAAATTCAGTGTTAATCCGGCCGTAGTTCGATGATTGGCTGAGAAATATGGGAATGTCATGTAATGTTCCTGACGATGTCCGGTTCCTGAATTTAATACTTAGGATTCTATGGTATGTGGAGTGTGATGGGACATCTAAATGTGAGGCACAAAGTAGGCTAATGATGAAATGCTCTAAGCCCGCAGTATGTTTAGAGTCACGTTGTTGTGCAAAAGATTTGAAATGGAAACTTCCGATGATGGTAAAGTTACACGGCAAACTAAAACGTTCCGCGACAATGTGTACAGTATATAACGTTATGCAACTGTGTTTTATTATAATATTGTTACAAATTTTTGTATATTTGTAAATATTTCGTAATGTTAATTTTGTAAATAGTAACATTTATGTACATTTCGCAAAGGCAATGCAATAGTTTGTTTCCCTGCAATGAGTCTCTTGATGCTTGATAACGAGTTTTACAGAGGTAACGCTGGGAAGCGAGTTTTACAAGGAGCAGGACATTTAACATTATGGTAATGGCAATCTCGCCAAATTGGCGAGATAGAGCCAAGTTGGCGACGGTTTTGGCGACTAATTTTTGTCGCCAAATTTGGCGAGAAATCTCCAAATATCGCCAAACTTGACGACCATTTGGCGACATTTTCGGTCCCCATGTACATGTATAGGACTTTTCGACTACGATCTGGAAAGTTCTCCAAATATCTACCTCTAGAAGATTCACGAAGATTCACCTGTCCTATATAAGGCTAACCAAGAGAGCGGGGAAGTTAGTTGACTGATTTTGAGTCACTGAGTTAGTTGTTAGCCGAGTCCATTAGTTGACTGGAATTACTGAGTTAAGATACTGAGTCTCAGTGAGCGTTCAGAGAGTTCCGAAAGCGAACTGTATTGCACTGTCTTTTGCAGCGATTTGAGCAGTTGTGTTGTCAAGTTTTTAACTGCTGTGCTTTGTGCTCTATTGTTGTGAAAAGAGCTGTATTCTGTCTACTAGAACGAGAAGTTCTGGAGTTGTAAAGGAATCTGTGAAGAGTTATATTGGAATAAATTTCTGCAAGTTTTGATCTGCTTTGGCTTCAAATCTTTCGAACCCATCCACGTAACAATATTAAGAATTATTACAACATAAAGCTGACCCTGCTCTAATGCTTTATTTTTACGGAAATAATATATATCCAAATATTGATTTAAAATATATACTTCTAAGTACTTAAGTATATTAAACCTTCTACCTTTTTGGCGTAAAGGTGATCCCATCAATTGATTTCTTTCCTGTTGCTAACCTTTTTTGAAAATCGGAATAACTTCTTTATTGAAAATAATTTTATATCATCGTCATCATTCTCATTGAAAGCATAAATACTTTAAGGAGTGGAGTCCAGTAAATTGTATACTGTCATAACTAGGGATGTGGAACATCACACAACTTTCAACTACACAATGACACTGATGTGGATTTGTGTAATTTATCATTTTGATATTTTCATCATTCGTTTAGAAAAAAAAAAATTGCCGGTTTGGCGATATTTTTTTGATAATTTTTAAATGGGTCTTTAAAAAAAAAAAAAAAAACTCCACCAAAATGGTGATTTTGGCGATATACTTTTCGATAATTCTTATATTATCCTTACTTAAAAGTGAAACTGAGGAGAGGAGAAAAAACGATCGTTAAAGAGGTATGCTCAAGCAAAAAGAAGTCTGTGTTGAGGGCATTTGTTTATCAACTTTTTACGCCATTAAAGCTTTTTACGGAAATTTCGGAGGTGGGATGTATAGAACACTTTAAAAGGTATTACCACAGCGATTTTGACCAAAATCGTTAGAGACTTTTTTTTAAAAAAATCTTTGAAAAACATGATTCTTTTCAATGGCAGCTACCTTATGCGCATGCACGATTTGCGCAAAACCTTAATGGTAAATTTGAACATCTTAGATCAATTTTTTCCAGAGTTATGCTGACCACAGACATATATTTTTTCCAGATCACTTTTTTGATATCAGGGTATTCCAAAACGTAAAGAAATACAAAAAAAAATTTCAAAAATGATATTTCCTTATTGAATGCTGTACTTTTATTACTCTTTGTATACATATAGGTAATTGAAAGTAAAAATTACGGTCGACCTATTTATCGTGCCAAAATGTTCACCAAACATAGTCGACCAATTGTAGTAACCACAATGCGGCTGTCGACATCTGAATCAAATGAACATAGTCTACGGGATGACTTGAAATTTTATTTTAATTTAATAAAATTACAAATACAGTTAACTAAAACACTCAGACTACTTATTATAACTTCCAGAAAAATGTTTTTGTCTAAGACTGGTATTTTAAATAATTTACTGTACTGGTTTGGGTCGATTATGAATTCGACAATACGTCCAAAACAGCAAAAGAAAAACTACGTTATTTCCGTCTACAATGAGAAAGCTTATGTTGTTGACACTCAATGCAAAAATGGAAATATTTTTGTTCACTTCAGGGTGAATAGATTTGTATTCACCTATCTTTCAACATTCGATATACGTGTTCACGCTTGGATGGTGACAATGTGTCGATGTCATTTCAGAAAGATGTTAAACAATGCGAAAGTGACACCACTATTGAAATAGAATCCTTTTATAATTGAATTGAGACAGACACTGTCGCAAGAAAGCTTCGTGGGTTTTAAATACAAGCTTCTACATAAATAAGCTTGTTTTGCATCTTGTTTCAGCTTAAATCTAGCCGCTCATTAAAATACAGGGTTCTTATGGTTCTCACTGGTTCGAATGAACTAAAATATGACCAATTTATACTTGGAGAAGACGACGGTACGGAATAAGAAAGAAAAAACCCTATTTCGAACAATTTTCTTTTTTTAATAGCATCAAGAATTCCATGATTTTGAAAACATGCTCTTTGAAAAATGAATGTTAGTAATAATCACCTCAGAATGATTATAATTAAATTTCAATTTTCGATAAACTGTAAAAAAATAAAAAATCGTCAGTATAACCTAAAATTTGACCTGAATATACCCGAAGAAGGGAGAAATGGTTTATAAAAGTATTCGAAATATTTTTTACCTATGCCATTCCACCCCCCCACCCCACCCCACCCATTCGTGCATGCACAGATAAAATTTAAGGTGATTCTGATCAGTGATTTTTATACAGCTTTTTAAAAGTTGAACTTTAATTAGAAACAGTATATTTCCGTATTAGGCAATAAACATAACTATAGAAGTGTGCATTTCTTCCGAAGAGCCACATATATAGCCATTCACCATTAACACGTTCACGCCGGGGCTGTAATTATGCAGCAATCCAATGACAAAGGCATCGTGGAAAGTTTTGTGTGATTGACTAAGGCTAAATTCTCTGTGAATTCATTACATCATCTCTGAATCTTCTGAATTTTTACCGTGAAAATCAGTTCTAGAAGTTGGCCCCCCCCCTCCCACTTTCAAGAAAATACCCATGCGTCTCTCCACTTCTAAAACCATTGAAATCCATCCCCCCACTTTCAAAAGCATTCAATCCGCCTAAAAACAACTAATGAAAAATAACATTAACCTTTAAATGTAGTGACACTGTGAAAAAGTGATTTATTTTTACATTTGAAAACTTTAAAACTATTTATGGTATCATATTATTATAAAAATGTATTGTACTACTTTGGTATAAAGATATTAGTATTTTTACTAACAAATTCAGTTACACTTGGTCAACTTTTAACTCTGGAAGAACTTTCATTTAAGTTAAATTTATATTCTTGTTTCATATAAAGACGAGCTATTTTTTTTTTTTTATTATTATCTATTAATTTAATTTCATGAAGGTATGCACATTTATAAGTATTATTTAAATCTAAATAAACAGTTAAATATATAACATTGAATTATTACTTAACTTTGTCGCTTACTTCCAAGTAAAGAAACTAAGTCGCCGAATATTTCTTAAAATAACAATAAATTTTGAACCCTCGTTTAATGTTAATATTAGGAAGAATAAATTATTTATTTACTAGTTAATATTTTATTATAAGTTACGAATTTATGAAATTTATAGTTGAAGATGAGAGAAGGAGATGGGGGGGGGGGGGGTCACCAAATTTTGGGTGTCCTCCCACTTTTCTTCACCACTTCTACCACTGGTGAAAATAGAATAGTGATAATAATTTTTTATAATTCGTATCTTTTTGTAAGTGTAAGTTGGTTTTTCTTACTTTAATTTTTTGACCATAATAATAGGTAAAATGGAAATGGAATTAAGTGATTCGTCTGACGAAGTTCTGCGTATAAGCAGGACAAATAAATCAAGATCGAAAATATTCTCTTCACCTTCAGACGAAGACAATGAACATTCCAACTTTGATTTAGAAGAAGATAGTGAATGCCATTAAATAAGAGAAGGAAGTCCATTAATAAATGAATATTCCGTAGAAGACATATTTTTAATTGAAGGAACCGACTGTAAAAACCCTTATGCTTTATTTAAATTATTCTTCACAGACCATATATTAGATATGATAGTTGAAGAAACTAATAAATATGCTTCACAATGCATAAATGACTCTTCATGTAATTAGCCGAACACATCAACTGTACTGGAAATCTGTAAAGAGAGAAGAAAGGAACTCATTTATTGGAATTTTGTTTAGAATTGGCGTAATTCGAGTCCTAGAAATAAGATTATATTGGTCTATAAAGGACATGTAAACGAACGCCCGTATAAAAAAAAAAATCTATCCTTAAATATTTACATTTTTCTGACAATATCACTGCAAGAACTTGGGATCGGTTGAACAAAATTAGAAATTTTGTAGGAGCAATTGTAGAGACGTTCCGAAATGCTATTATTCCTGGGGAATATATAGTTATCAATGAAAGTACGGTTCCATGGAGAGGAAGTCTAGGTTTTCGTCAATACATCCCAGGCAAGCGATATAAGCATAGCGTAAAATTACACAAATTGTGTTTACCTGAAGGTTACACTTATAATATCGAAATTTATGCAGGGAAAAATTAAACGATTATTGAAAAATCACATTCTCATGATGTAGTAATGAGATTACTAAATGGCTTATTACTTGAGGGCCGCATACTACGTTATTAATTATAATTGTAATTAAAAATAAATGTTTTTAATGAATACACGTTAAATTTTAATTATCAGCTGTATGGAAATTATTTCTACTTACTTAACACTTTGGCTGCCATGTCACCTGATACCGAGTGAGGGTTCTCTTGTCAGAGAATCACATTTTCAAATTGTGTCAAAACGAGAGCGTGACTCTCGGGTCTTCTTTTTCGGTTGGTTGGTTGTATTCAGATTATCTGGCGCCGTCAGCAGCACGAGGGCTATAATGCACCGAAATTTTTCATCATTAGACAAGCCAACATACATTTACAAACACCCATGCCTAACACGGGATTCGAACCCGCAACCTCGCGGTCTAGAAGCCAGCACGCTAAACACTATACCGTTTGGTCGGGGTCTTCTTTTTCGTAAGTCGAAGTGTTAAAGCTCTAAATATTTGGTGCTACGTACCGTCTAATAAGACAATCAAATGCGTACCACCTGTGGTACGTACCCCCCCCCCCCTCCTCCCGATGAGACAGTCTAGTGCGAGCCAACAGGTGGTACGCGCCGGCGTGAACGTGTTAAAGAATAGTACGCCTCGTCGACTGAGGCGTTTCAATCTATCAAAACTGAAAGTTCTTCTCTATACTTACGATACAATGTCTCGAACTCTACAAATGAAATGTGGCATTTGTTGCTCTAACTACGACTTTTGGATAGTGTGCTTTGTTATTGACTTGAAGTCAGAGAAGCCTTGACAGTCACCATCAAGATCCATATTAGCAACTCTCCCTACCCCCCCCCCCCCCAACTAGTTAGAATGTGTTTGTAACCAAGGGCAACCTATTATGTAGCATAGATGGGGGGAAGTATTCGATTTCAACTTCATCTGCTTGCAGATCAGAAACCGCTTATGATCTATCCAGAAGTTGAAGTTAGAGGACAGTGTGCGAGTTGTGTGTATGGAGATTCCAATAGACGTCGTTCTTCGCTACAGGGACTAGGGGTGTGGAACATCGCAAAACTTTCAATTGCGTCCAACACTCGACTGACTTTCGATTCCATTTTTTGCCTCTTTTTATAGGCTAGCTGCAGAAATTTCTAGCAAAATCCAGTCAACCAATCGCATGATGGAAGCGCCTCAAAATTTCCCGATTAATTTAGATGTTGCCACCTTTTTTTTCTAACCTGTCTTATCGTTGTTAACAAATAAAATAAGATAAAATAGAACTTTAAAATAAATATGTCGCTATTAACAATTATTGTATATTCAGAAAATTTGTGTATCACAATACTTATGTTTTATTCTTTTCATATATTCCTGTAAAAGACTGACTACTTTATTTAACATTAAGGTTCTATAACATTACTTATTTTTAAGTTATTGAAATTTTTACCCTATTATTTACTGAGGGGATTTATATGTCCCTTCAGTTTTCTCATGGTACTGTATTAATTTAAAGGGGTTCCCCCCTTGTTTTCACAAAAAACATATATAAATTTTCAATTTTTTGCTTGCTTGTAATCTTTAAAGCTTTCTGTGTATTCTGGCAAGTTTTTGAGCTGATCCGATAACTGCAATTGCAGAAAAATATATTTTTATGGATAATTTAACATTGCTGCAATAGTTCTTTCGATATATCGAACGCATTTTTTTTTAGTTCGTAATTTTTGAAATTCCCACTTTACTTAAAATGCTAAAACTTCAGCAAATATGAATGAAATGACCTGAAATTTTTTTTGTGTCAATCTTAATACCGATTTGACAAAAAAGAGGCATGGATTTTTGAATAAAATAAAAACTTTTTTTTTTACAAATATAAATGTTGAAAAATATCCGGTTTGTTTTACGCTTATTTTACATATAGGTCCAGAAATTATCGTTTTTCTCGAAAACTATTTTACTTATTCTAAATCCGATGCCTAAAAAGGTAGAGTATATTACTAAGAATTTTTTTTTTAAAAAATCAGGAAAAAATATTGAAAAATTAAAAAAAAAGATAGAATTTGAAATTTGATGAATTTTTTTTTTAAAAATTTAAATTTTGAAAATTTAGAGCACTATGTAAACTTTTTTTTTTTTTTAAATAAAATTTAGTTTTTGCTTAGTAGTACTTGAAGGGTACCATGTTCCCTTAATCGAATTGTTTGCTCTTTCATTGATAATTTCCGCATTTTTTTTAAAAACGAGTGAATTTTATATTTATGAAGAATTTCTTCCTGCTTCCAAATATTTAAACAAAAGTTCTTTAAAAAAATTTAGTTATTTAAATATTAAGAAAAGAAAGTACCCAAAAACCTCGTACGATCGCATTCCGATCAAAACGCTACTACATATCTGTGACGTCAAAACATCCTTCCGTTTCTATGGTTATCGTAAGGTTTCTGCCCAAATAGTTGGTGTGTGTTTGGCATCGGTGTTTGGTAGACAATTTTCTTATCCCATACCGATTGGCGCGATTTGCGAGAAACTTGCAAAACTGGTTTCCGCTGCTGCGTTTCAAGCCAAGTTGTTTGAGATGTAGTGATGTCACATTCGCTCCGAGCCGAATGAGTCATTTTCCCCGCCTTAACTAACCAGCGAACTTTGATTGCAAATTAAAAATAAGAAAAAGCGTATTGAGCAGAAATGTTTGTGTTTATGGCTTTTTCGAAACATTTAGAATTGAATAAAAATATTTTAAAAAATGCTGGAATTGTCCATTGTTTGATGGCAGCACAAGCTAATTTCTCTTTGGAGGTTTGCTATACACAAGTATATAAAACAATGTAAAGGCAAGAAAGATGCCTAGAATATTGAAAATCGTCCGAGTGTAAAATAAAAAGATAAATAAGCGTGTGCTGCCATCCAACAATCGACGAGCTTCAAAGTCCCAATGGGTGTCAAAGCATTTAAATTAATACAGTACCATAAGAAAACTCACATACTTATAAGTCCCGTGAGTAAATATAGGGTTAACGGGGAAAGAGTTACATTAAAATTCACATTCACCAATATTTTTATTAGAAGCAATTTGTAAAAACTTTTTTTTTTTTCCCTACAGTAAACATTTTTCTAGTTCAAAAATATCTTCATTTTTTTTTTAAGTCAGCTTTTTTCTGCATCAATTGCTGTTAAAACACAGTCAATGATATAGGCTGAAATGTATTGACAAGCAGAAGACCGTTGACAGTATTTTTGGGGGCTTTTCTATACGTGAGAAAGCTTTTCCGAAAACAGCATTTTAACTGAACCGAAAGTAAACCGGATTAAAGCGAAATGGAAACGTGGCAGTAGAGCGAGTATTTTTGTTGGCGTATTTTTACATGACAGAGAAACTCTTTTGTGATGATCGAAATAACGCAATCCTAGAGAATAAGCCAACTGCAATAGTGGATGTCAGTGGTGACGTCACTATCGTCAATGGACAATTCCTGCATTTTTTTTAAAAACGAGTGAAATTAGTGTATATTTATGAAGAATTTCTTTCCGATTCCAAATATTTAAACAAAAGTTCTTGTAAAAAAATTAGTTATTTAAATATTAAGAAAAGAAAACGACCCAAAATCGAGCCAAAACTAATTCGATCAAAACAGTCAACACAATCCGTGACGTAAAGAGGCCGTATCGTTTCTATGGTTATCGTGAGGTTTCTGCCAAATAGTTGGCGTTGAAAGAGTTGGCGTTGGTAGACCATTGCCACATTCCGTACAGGTTGGCGTGATTTGCGAGAAACTTGCAAATCTGGTTTCCGCTGCCGCATTTCAAGCCAAGATGTTTGAGAAGCCCTGTAAAAGTTACATTCAATGCCAGCGAAATGAGTCGTTTTCTCGCCAACTTTTAACAAAGTAATTTTGATCACAAATTAAAAAAAAAAAAAAAAAAAAAAAAAAAAACGCATTGAGCAGAATTTTTTTTGTTTATGGCTTTTTTAAAACATTAAGAATTGAATAAAAAAGTAAATAAAAAAAAATTAAAAATGCGGGAATTGTCCACTGAGGCGAATTAATTGCTGTTCTATGCTTTTTGTCAAGTTCTACCTTTTTTTTCTCCTTACTCTTATCAAGTGACATTAGATTCCTAGCATAAGTTAATCCAGCAAAATTTGAGGATAAAAAAAAATATTTGGAACTGAATATTTATCTACCACCATAGCAACAAGAAACCATTTATTTTCATAAGTAAAAACCACACATGCTTCAATGACAAACAATCCAAACTAATTACACACCACCTCGAAGACTACTTTTAGCTTTTCAGCCGTCTCGTACAAAGTTGAGTGCTCCTACCTGGTCAATCTCAATTGGAGATTTACCAGTAGTTTGTCTTCAGTGCTTCTTTTCAACAAACAGAGAGAGAGGCACTTAAATGATAACATTAGTCTTTCCCAGAAGAAACAGGAATTCTAGTAAATGATGGTAAGAAAGCGTGACACGTAGAAAGCTGGAATGCCAGTTGCTATCTTGGAGAAAGAATCGTCTTTTGCTTTTCTTTAGAGAGTTTATCAATATAAAAAGACGAAGTGTTCGTTTGGTTTTGAAACGATTATAGGTATATTTGGAAATAGTTTTTTTAGCTTAATAGATATGTCTGTCTTTGATTTACGTATCTTTAAATAAATGGACTTCGAAATTTAGTGTTGAATAGTTCGTTTGGAAAAAAAATAGTTCGACATTTTTGCATTTCTATCTAGTCTTTCATTTTTTTATAGAGTTCATATTATTTTGTTTTGGATTTGAAACAATTAAAATCATAATTGGAAGTAGATTTTAATTTAATAGATTTGCTTGACTTAGATTTAATTAAATAGATTGGTTGTATTCAGATTATCTGGGGCCTTCAGCAACACGAGGGCTATAATGCGCCGAAACATTTCGTCATTTGACAAACCAACATACATTTACAAACACCCATGCCTAACACGGGACTCGAACCCGCAACCTCGCGGTCTAGAAGCTAGCACGCTAACCACTATACCGTTTGGTCGGCTTAATTAAATAGGCTTTGAAAAGTTTAGTGTCAAATAGTTCGTTTGGAAGAAAAATAGTTCGACCTTTTTGCATTTGAATCTAGTCTTTAATTTTTTTTTTATAGAATTCATAATATTTTGGTTTGGATTTGAAACGATTACAGTTATAATTGGAAATAGATTTTAGTTTAATAGATTTGCTTGTCTTAGATTTATCCAGATTTAATTAAATGGGTTTTGAAAAGTTTAGTGTCAAAAAGTTCGTTTGGATGAAAAATAGTTCGAGATTTTTAAATTTCTGTCTTGTCTTTCATTTTTTTTTTTTTTTTTACTGAGTTCATAAGGAAGAAGATTAAGGATTGGTTTGGATTTTAAACAAATTTAAAAATATTTTTTAGATAATAGATTTGCTTGGTTTAGATTTATATAAATTAAGTTGACTTTGAGAAGTTTTGTGTAAAAATAATCATTTGGGAGAAAATGGTTCGAAATGTTTGTATTTCTGCCTAATCTTTCATTTTTTACTTACTTCATTGAAAAGAAAAGAAGAACTTTATGGTTTGAATGTGAAATGATTTTAGTTTTATTTAAAAATAGTTTTTAATTTAATTGTTAATAGGTAGATCTTAATTTATATTTCGATGCACTTATTTGAGTTTTGAGATATCTGGTATCATAGAGATCGTTTGCTAGAAGACTATCATAGTTAAAAGTTTTGTTTTTCAGAAACTTGAATTTACGCAGATTGTTATGTTAACCCGTGTCGTAGTTTTAGCTTTGACGTTATATCCAAAACAAGGGGAGGGGATTAATATCAAAATCCAAGTTTACTTTCTTGGATAGCTTGTGTTTTAAAGTCGAAGAATTCGCTTTAAGACATTAATATAAACAAGTGGACTATTTCTGAAGATTTTAAAAGATGGTACGATCGTCAAGTTTCAAAAGTAGAAAATAAAGTTTTAAATACGTATTTTCACAGTCTCCACTACATCACATGAAAGAAACCCATAAAAGTCTTTTCGATGGTCTAAAATATCGGCTAATTTGCACGTTACTAATCGATGTACCAGTTAAGACCGCCCAACAAAAATGCATCCTCTTCCATATACATGTGACGTCACCGTGTCAAACCTTCATTCCAGTCCCAGGAGAGACAAGTTTGTTACATGATCGTCTTTGGCTGGTGGTTCCAGTAGATCTAATAGACTGAGAGGCGACTGAAATTTTTGGACCCTATTGAACATCATTCTGAATTTTTTATAGAAATTGGAGAAAAGTGAGTAGATTACGAATCCCCTGGTCTGCCGTGGCAAAAATGGCCGAAACTGATCAAAAATCGACTTTTAATAAGTTGAACTAAATTCAATTGCCAATTGCGCCATAACTTGCCAAATAATGAGCATTTTTTATTTTATTTGGTAACCCTCACTCTTTAATTTTCAATTAAGAAGGTTGCAGACAATTCAGATATCTGGCGACGGTCTACTTCCATCTATTAAAAGGGAATCAAGTTGGCAAAAAATATTACGTCACTTATGACGTAACTGATGTCGCCAATTTGGCTTACTTTTAAAAGATACAAGATTTCCGAACCAGAGATCAGAAATCGTTTGCGCTTTTTCTCATTGAAAATTAAAATGAGGTGGGTTGCCAGACGAAAAAGTTTGTTCTCTTTTTGGCAAGTTATGACATATTTGGCAATCGGATTTTAATTCAACTCATTCCAAGTCGATTATTGATCAGTTTCGGCCATTTTTGCCACGGCAGACCAGTGGATTCCTAATCTACTCACTTTTCTCCAATTTCTATAGGAAATTCAGAATGATGCTCGATGGGGTCCAAAAATTGCCGTCGCCTCTCGGACTATAACACTTTCTATTTCCTGGCGAGTAAACTCCAACCACCGACAAGGGACATAATACACATTCAAGAGCTGGATAATTCCATCCACCGTATAAACACAAAGTAGGCATTCTGATCAACGCGTGACACAGCGAGCTTACTATCCACTTATTGGCTGGCGTTGCTGACACTGGCAACGTATAAATAAGCCTTATGGTTATACAAGGTGTCCAGCGACTCCCTTATGTTAAAATTAAATAACTCAACAACAAAGGTCGATTTAATATTTAAACAAAAAGTATAGTTATTTTGAATGCTGTAAAAATCTGATACTAAATTTTCGAAATTAGTTATAAATATTGCCAACAGGTGGCGCTGTGCACTGTAGTTCATATGAATAAAGAGTGCTTTGAGGCTCGGTGCGATCAGTCTTCGAACAGTTCCACTATTTGAATGTGAAAAAAAGTTCGCGTGATTGCAACTAAATGATTGCAGAGGACAAATTTATAAGCTATTTCTAGAATGTTGCAACTACAGCGCCATCTCTTGGCAACATTTGTAATTAATTTTGAAAGTACTGTTTCAGATTTTTAGAGCTTTCAAAATAACCTCTACTATTTGTTTTATTCTTCTATTTATCTTTGTTTTGAGTTATTTAATTTTAAAATCAAGTAATCCTTTGCTAGACAACCAGTACTGACATAAATATCTTCCCATTGGATCGCTTCTGACAGAGTAAAGCTTGGAAACACTACTGCTTATGAAGTCTGTGAGGCAATGGATACAAGCCATGAAGCGGAAATTAAGTATTCAATTATCTATCTCAGTTCAAGTTAATTCATTCAGATAGGCTTTTTAAGATGCTATACATAAGAATAAGAAACGCCAAGTAGAAAAAAAATAAAAAAAGGAAAAAGTCTGATATTTGTGAACAATTTGCGTCATTTCTGACCAACTTTTTTCCGAGCCATTTGTCTCGAATGAACATTAAATTAGCCATCCATTTTCGCTGTATCCGCACATTCGGTTTTACCGTTCTTTCAGAAAACAAAAATCGCAATTTTATTACTGTCTAAAAGAGTTTTTTTTTTTTTTTTTTGGTCGCGTTTGCCATTTACCCCGCCTCGACGGTTCTATTATTTTTACGACGCTTTCTGGGCAACGCAGTAAAAAAAAAAGAATTTCCTGTTTCTTAGACGCCTTTTTCTTACAACGAAACGGATACGATGGTATTTACTGGGTGGCCACAAAATTCAGAAAAAAAGGTTCCCTGGTAATTCCCTGATTTCCCAGACAGATTTTTAAAAAATTCCCAGATTTTAGGACAAACTGTTTTTCAAAGTTCCCCAATTTTCTTAGGTTTTCCATATGTCTAGACACCCTGATCAAATAGAACATGTATGCTAAAGAGATAATATGCAATTTTTTAAAAAAATAGTTTAGCTGGTAATGAAAAGTTTACATTATTCCGTAACATTAAACTTCTAATGGCTTACCTCTACAAATCTCCATGTAAATAGCGCCAAAATATCGATGAACGTGCCTTAAACAATACCAAATTTCCCTGATTTTCATGAAATTTTAAAAAGCTCCTTGACTTTTCCCTGATTTTTTTCAGAATCAGAAAGTTCCCTGACATTTCCCCGATTTTTTCCAGAATCAGAAAGTTCCCTGACATTTCCCCGATTTTTTCCAGAATCAGAAAGTTCCCTGACATTTCACCGATTTTTTCCAGAATCAGAAAGTTCCCTGACATTTCAGCGATTTTTTCCAGAATCAGAAAGTTCCCTGACATTTCAGCGATTTTTTCCAGAATCAGAAAGTTCCCTGACATTTCAGCGATTTTTTCCAGAATCAGAAAGTTCCCTGACATTTCCTCGATTTTTTCCAGAATCAGAAAGTTCCCTGACATTTCCTCGATTTTTTAAAGAATCAGAAAGTTCCCTGACATTTCCTCGATTTTTTCCAGAATCAGAAAGTTCCCTGACATTTCCTCGATTTTTTTCAGAATCAGAAAGTTCCCTGACATTTCCCCGATTTTTTCCAGAATCAGAAAGTTCCCTGACATTTCCCCGATTTTTTCCAGAATCAGAAAGTTCCCTGACATTTCAGCGATTTTTTCCAGAATCAGAAAGTTCCCTGACATTTCAGCGATTTTTTCCAGAATCAGAAAGTTCCCTGACATTTCAGCGATTTTTTCCAGAATCAGAAAGTTCCCTGACATTTCAGCGATTTTTTCCAGAATCAGAAAGTTCCCTGACATTTCCTCGATTTTTTCCAGAATCAGAAAGTTCCCTGACATTTCCTCGATTTTTTAAAGAATCAGAAAGTTCCCTGACATTTCCTCGATTTTTTCCAGAATCAGAAAGTTCCCTGACATTTCCTCGATTTTTTCCAGAATCAGAAAGTTCCCTGACATTTCCTCGATTTTTTCCAGAATCAGAAAGTTCATTGACATTTCCTCGATTTTTTCCAGAATCAGAAAGTTCCCTGACATTTCCTCGATTTTTTCCAGAATCAGAAAGTTCCCTGACATTTCCTCGATTTTTTCCAGAATCAGAAAGTTCCCTGACATTTCAGCGATTTTTTCCAGAATCAGAAAGTTCCCTGACATTTCAGCGATTTTTTCCAAAATCAGAAAGTTCCCTGACATTTCCCCGATTTTTTCCAAAATCAGAAAGTTCCCTGACATTTCAGCGATTTTTTCCAGAATCAGAAAGTTCCCTGACATTTCCCCGATTTTTTCCAGAATCAGAAAGTTCCCTGACATTTCAGCGATTTTTTCCAGAATCAGAAAGTTCCCTGACATTTCCCCGATTTTTTCCAGAATCAGAAAGTTCCCTGACATTTCCCCGATTTTTTCCAGAATCAGAAAGTTTCCTGACATTTCAGCGATTTTTTCCAGAATCAGAAAGTTCCCTGACTTTTCCCCGATTTTTTCCAGAATCAGAAAGTTCCCTGACATTTCAGCGATTTTTTCCAGAATCAGAAAGTTCAATGACATTTCCCCGATTTTTTCCAGATTCAGAAAGTTCCCTGACATTTCCCCGATTTTTTCCAGAATCAGAAAGTTCCCTGACATTTCTTCGATTTTTTCCAGAATCAGAAAGTTCCCTGACATTTCCCCGATTTTTTCCAGAATCAGAAAGTTCCCTGACATTTCCCCGATTTTTTCCAGATTCAGAAAGTTCCCTGACATTTCCCCGATTTTTTCCAGAATCAGAAAGTTCCCTGACATTTCCCCGATTTTTTCCAGATTCAGAAAGTTCCCTGACATTTCCCCGATTTTTTCCAGAATCAGAAAGTTCCCTGACATTTCCCCGATTTTTTCCAGAATCAGAAAGTTCCCTGACATTTCAGCGATTTTTTCCAGATTCAGAAAGTTCCCTGACATTTCCCTGATTTTTTCCAGAATCAGAAAGTTCCCTGACATTTCCCCGATTTTTTCCAGAATCAGAAAGTTCCCTGACATTTCCCTGATTTTTTCCAGATTCAGAAAGTTCCCTGACATTTCCCCGATTTTTTCCAGAATCAGAAAGTTCCCTGACATTTCCCCGATTTTTTCCAGATTCAGAAAGTTCCCTGACATTTCCCCGATTTTTTCCAGATTCAGAAAGTTCCCTGACATTTCCCCGATTTTTTAAAGAATCAGAAAGTTCCCTGACATTTCCCCGATTTTTTCCAGAATCAGAAAGTTCCCTGACATTTCAGCGATTTTTTCCAGAATCCGAAAGTTCCCTGACATTTCCCTGATTTTTTCCAGAATCAGAAAGTTCCCTGACATTTCCCCGATTTTTTCCAGAATCAGAAAGTTCCCTGACATTTCCCCGATTTTTTCCAGATTCAGAAAGTTCCCTGACATTTCCCCGATTTTTTCCAGAATCAGAAAGTTCCCTGACATTTCCCCGATTTTTTCCAGATTCAGAAAGTTCCCTGACATTTCAGCGATTTTTTCCAGAATCAGAAAGTTCCCTGACATTTCAGCGATTTTTTCCAGAATCAGAAAGTTCCCTGACATTTCCTCGATTTTTTCCAGAATCAGAAAGTTCCCTGACATTTCCTCGATTTTTTAAAGAATCAGAAAGTTCCCTGACATTTCCTCGATTTTTTCCAGAATCAGAAAGTTCCCTGACATTTCCTCGATTTTTTCCAGAATCAGAAAGATCCCTGACATTTCCTCGATTTTTTCCAGAATCAGAAAGTTCCCTGACATTTCCTCGATTTTTTCCAGAATCAGAAAGTTCATTGACATTTCCTCGATTTTTTCCAGAATCAGAAAGTTCCCTGACATTTCCTCGATTTTTTCCAGAATCAGAAAGTTCCCTGACATTTCCTCGATTTTTTCCAGAATCAGAAAGTTCCCTGACATTTCAGCGATTTTTTCCAGAATCAGAAAGTTCCCTGACATTTCAGCGATTTTTTCCAAAATCAGAAAGTTCCCTGACATTTCCCCGATTTTTTCCAAAATCAGAAAGTTCCCTGACATTTCAGCGATTTTTTCCAGAATCAGAAAGTTCCCTGACATTTCAGCGATTTTTTCAAGAATCAGAAAGTTCCCTGACATTTCCCCGATTTTTTCCAGAATCAGAAAGTTCCCTGACATTTCAGCGATTTTTTCCAGAATCAGAAAGTTCCCTGACATTTCCCCGATTTTTTCCAGAATCAGAAAGTTCCCTGACATTTCCCCGATTTTTTCCAGAATCAGAAAGTTTCCTGACATTTCAGCGATTTTTTCCAGAATCAGAAAGTTCCCTGACTTTTCCCCGATTTTTTCCAGAATCAGAAAGTTCCCTGACATTTCAGCGATTTTTTCCAGAATCAGAAAGTTCAATGACATTTCCCCGATTTTTTCCAGATTCAGAAAGTTCCCTGACATTTCCCCGATTTTTTCCAGAATCAGAAAGTTCCCTGACATTTCTTCGATTTTTTCCAGAATCAGAAAGTTCCCTGACATTTCCCCGATTTTTTCCAGAATCAGAAAGTTCCCTGACATTTCCCCGATTTTTTCCAGATTCAGAAAGTTCCCTGACATTTCCCCGATTTTTTCCAGAATCAGAAAGTTCCCTGACATTTCCCCGATTTTTTCCAAAATCAGAAAGTTCCCTGACATTTCAGCGATTTTTTCCAGAATCCGAAAGTTCCCTGACATTTCCCTGATTTTTTCCAGAATCAGAAAGTTCCCTGACATTTCCCCGATTTTTTCCAGAATCAGAAAGTTCCCTGACATTTCCCCGATTTTTTCCAGATTCAGAAAGTTCCCTGACATTTCCCCGATTTTTTCCAGAATCAGAAAGTTCCCTGACATTTCCCCGATTTTTTCCAGATTCAGAAAGTTCCCTAACATTTCCCCGATTTTTTCCAGAATCAGAAAGTTCCCTGACATTTCCCCGATTTTTTCCAGAATCAGAAAGTTCCCCGACATTTCCCCGATTTTTTCCAGAATCAGAGAGTTCCCTGACATTTCCCCGATTTTTTCCAGATTCAGAAAGTTCCCTGACATTTCCCCGATTTTTTCCAGAATCAGAAATTTCCCTGACTTTTCCCTGATTTCCTGGTTTTCCCGGTTCTGTGGCCACTCTGTATTAAGCGTACGGATAATAACTACATTCACATTTTGTCCCAGACAGATGTTTGGAAAACTAAATAGTCTTACCGAGTATTACATAAGGCAGTGGTTCTCAACCTTTTTTTTTCGCGGCTCACTTTTAACGATTTCAAAATTTGGCGGCACACAAAAAAAAGATAAGTTTAAAAGTTGTTTACTTACCTATAATGCACTGTGTAAAATAGTTTATGATAATAATTTGGAATGTAAAATAAAATAATATAATATGTGCTAAAAAAACAACAGTACGTTTATTAAGGGATTAATTACAAATATACATTTCTAAAATTTGGCGGCACACAAAAGTGCCGCGGCACAGTGGTTGAGAATCACTGACATAAGGGGTGAAGTGAAGTCTGAAAACTATCATATGTCTTTTGAGCGAATAACTTTGATTGTGGAATAAGTGTCAACTTATTGTAAAATGAGTAAACGGTATCATATGCAAGAGTGGTGAAGTTTGGAAATGATTGATTAAATTGATACAGATATGGATGATAATATCCGTATCAGTATTCATACTCATATCATATTCATAATTCATATAAATTTATAAAGTTGATAGTTCGTTGGTTTATCGCTTGTCAGAGAGATGCGTTAATGATGCAACAGATTTCTATTAAAGTTTCTGCTGTTTCTTTCCAGAGCATCACGGATTGGTGTAATTTGCACTCTCTGTTTTCATATTTTCTTTTATTTGAAGGAAAACTAGGGGTGTGGAACATCGCACAACTTTCAATTGCACTATATTGCTGATGTAGATTTGTGTAATTTATAAATTTTATATTTTCATCAGTCACTTATAAAAAAAATTACCATTTTGCGATATTTTTTGTGATAATTCTTATAAGGGTCTTTTTTTTTTTTTTTTTTTTTAAAGAGGTATGCTCAAGGAAAGAGAGCTCTGTGTTAAAGGCATTCGTTTTTAAACTTTTTACGCCGTTAAAAGATTTTTACCGAAATTTCGGAGGTTGTGATGTTTAGAAGACCTTAAGAGGCATTACCACAGCGATTTTGAACAAAATCGTTAGATCTGTTTTTTAGAAACTACTGAAAAACATGATATTTCCAATAGCAGCTACCTTACGCGCATGCGCGATTTTGACGAAAACCTTATTGGTAGCTCCCATGGCCTCCACTAACCCTCATACCAAATTTGACCATCGTAGGTCAATTTGTTCGGGAGTTATGATGACACAGACATACATACACACACACACACAGAGAGAGACAGACATTTTTTCTAGATCACATTTTTGAAATCAGGATGTTCCAAAACGTGGAGAAATGCATTTTTTGATTGAATGCTATACTTTCATTACCCTATGTAAATATACATATTGGTAATTGTAAGTAAAAATGTCCAATTTGGCGATATTTTTGGCGCATATTATGACATTGGGGAAGGAGGGAGAAACACTGCTGATGAAATGAAAATCAAAAATGATGAAATTGACGATATGCTTTTCGATACTTATAACATTATCCTTTCGGCTAAATAAAGTAAAGGAGAAACAGTCATTGATGGGAAGAAAACTATGTGTTAAATTTTTTAACCTCTTACTTTTACGCGTTCATAGAATTTCTGCGGGAATTATGGTGATATTTAGAACATCTAAAATGGCATTATCACATCGATTTTGATCAAACTAATTAGAGCTTTTTTTTCTTTTTTTTTTAATGTAATTGCTTAGAAACATAAATTTTTAATTGCTAACTACATTTTGCATGTAAAGTTTTGACGAAAACCTTAATGACAGCTGCTATGACTTATTACTGACACTTATTGACGCAATAAATATTGCGTCAGTCATGATGGCAATTGGACTTACTTTCAAAAGACGCAAGTACTTGGCACAAAAGATCTGTAATCTTCTGAAACCTTTCTCAATGAACACTACAAAACGGGTTACAAAATAAAAAATAATAAAATGCTCACTATTATTTTGCGAATAATAACATATTTGGCAATCGGACTCTGTTTAAAATCATTCAAAGTCAATTCTTGAACCGTTTCGGTCTTTTTTGTCCCGGTATACCAGCACATTCTTTATCTACAAACATGTATCAACATTCTATAAAAAAAAAAAATCAGAATTATGTTTGATGGAGTACCAACCCTCCTATTTTGATATTTTTTCCTTGATTGAAAATAATTTATTTTTGGAAGAATCGATATTTAATTTTAGAAGAGCTTTTTTTTTTTTTTTTCTAAAATAGGTTAGATTTTGAACTAAAGTATTGTTACGCATTTTTGTATATTTGTAAATATTTCGTAGTGTTAATTTTGTAAATAGGAAAATTTATGTACATTTTGCTTAAGGCAGTGAAATAGTTCGTCTTAAGTTAGCTTCCCTGAAATATGGGTATTGGTGCTTGATAACGAGTTTTACAGAGATAACGCTGGGAAGCGAGTTTTACAAGGAGCAGGGCATTTAACGTTATGGTAATGGCAATCTCGCTAAATTGGCGAGATAGAGCCAAGTTGGCGACGGTTTTGAGACTAATTTTTGTCGCCAAATTTGACGAGAAATCGCCAAATGTCGCCGAACTTGGCGACATTTTCTTTCCCCAAGTACATGTATAGGACTTATCGACTACGATCTGGAAAGTTCTCCAAATATCTATCTCTAGAGGATTCACGAAGTATTGACTCCTATATAAGACCGTCCGTTAGTGGAGTTAGTTAAGTCCGTTAGTTGACTGAAATCACTGAGTTAGTTGAGATACTGACTGAGTGGAGTTACTGACTTGGTTGTCTTTCAGGGAGCATTCAGAGTTGCGAAAGCGAACTGTATTGCATTGTCTTTTGCGGCGATTTAGCAGTTGTGTGTCAAGTTTAACTGCTGTTTTGTGCTCTATTGTTGTGTATAGAGCTACATTGAGTCTACTAGAAAGAGAAGTTCTGGAGTTGTAAGAGAATTTGCGAAGATTTATATTGGAATAAATTTCTGCAAGTTTTTAATTGCTTTGGCTTCAAATCTTTCGAACCCACCCACCCAACAGTACATCAAATACGCTATTATTAACTTTACGGTGATTTAATGAACATGAAGTGTTTCATAAAATTTCAGTAAGTTTATCAATAGCATATCAATACTCAGTTGACAAAATGAATAATCACTTTCCATTAACCAATCACAATGCAAATTTTATTTTTCCGCAAACATAGGAATTCCTTGTGACTAGACATCCATAAACTCCAATCGAAATTTATAACTAATTATTTAACGACAGAATCGTTTGGGGAAAAATTCAATGAGGTCCGAAACCTGGGTTAGACATGGATGTTCGTTGTGGTTCGGAATCCACGTTTTAAGCTGTAGGCCCAGGCCTCATTATCCGTTACTGTGCATAAAAATAGGTCGTTGAGCATACAAGCTAACCAACCAATCAAGTAAATTCTTCAATTTAAAAAAGCCTGATACAACTAAACTTATTCTCGTCGAAATCTCATTAAAATCTCGGAAAATCAATAACTTGTTAGCATCAACTTGAAAGCTGAAAACTTTCTCGTATTTTTTGTTCTTTTATTCTGTTCTCTGAAGGTCGAGCAGTAGACGCGAAAGAGCCGAATAGTATTGATTAAGACTAAACAAATGTTTGTTCTTTTTTTTAGAGTTGCCACAGAATGCTTCATCGGCTCATTTGAATTATCGAATATTTGACTTGTTAAATTCGAAAAACATAGACAGGAAAGTTGTTCTTTTGTATTTGTCTTAATATTTCCGTTTTTATTCGTGACAAAATCGAAACAAGCTTTGTTCATTTCGCTTATCAAATTATTGGAAATATTATTATTGGGCTCTCTTTTGAAGTAATCTAACATTTCCGAGTATGGGAAGGGTTCCTATTAATTTTTATTCTCTATTTCAGAAGACTTCTTAGCCTGACTTCACTTGAAAGGGTAACGGTTAATTTAGCTAAACGAGCCGCCAATATGAAAACACGTGTTTTGAAAAATTAATTATTTATTTAAAATTTAACTTCTATAACCTAAAGTTAAATAAATATCAATGATATTTTTTAAAAATTAAATTTTTAAAAAATGGGGCATTTTTCTTCAACTTACATGCATTTTTACAACTTACATTAAAATTCAAAAAAGCGTTTTCATTTTACTTATCTAGAATTCTTCTATCTTGAAAAGTCATTATTTTCTAAATAATGGAAAAAAAAATAAACTTATAAAAATTACATTTTAAACAACTGGTACAGACAATAAAATATTTTCGTCTTTGAAATGTCCTAATCAGTGGACAGAAATGTCCTAATCAGTGGTGTCAACAGTGGACAGACACAACTTATCACAACAGAATTTATAACAACAGGGTGTCGAGCGAAGAACTCCCTGATTTTAAATTTATATAACTCAAAAATAAAGACTGATAGACGAATGAAGCAAAAACTATAGTTATTTTGAAAGCTGTAAAAATCTGATACTAAATTTTCAAAATTAGTTACAAATGTTTCAAACAGAAGTGGCGCTGTAGTTGCAAAATTCTTGAATTATGTCATAAATTTATCGTCTGCAATCAGTCGTTTCGATCACGCTAACTTCCTTTCACATTTAAGCAGTGGAACTGTCCCAAGACTGATAAATACAATGTGTACCGCCACCTGTTGGCAATATTTGTAACTAATTTTGAAAATTTAGTATCAGATTTTTACAGCTTTGAAAATAACTGCACTTTTTGTTTTATTCTTCTATCGATCCCTGTTTTTGAGTGATTTAATTTTAAATCAGGGTGTCCTTCGCTGGACAGTGGACACCGTGTATGAATGTAATGATTTTGTAACGTGTCACCGATAGGTTTTTATCAACGTTTGCTTAAAATCTCAATCTATTTTTAAGCCGCAGTCATTCAAGGGTTGAAATAATTCCCACATTTTCGAGACCTCATTAATTTCTTCCGTCTTCATTAAAATACGCTAATCTGTCTTAGTTCCCAGACCCTAGCTACCCTATCATAGGGATGCAGTCTTCAATTATCCCTATTAACCCTTTGCACTCCAGGCCCTTTTCGTGCGGAGGAACCAGATACTCGAGACGTTTCCCGGCATTTTTTGGATCGGTTCGTGGTTGCAGATCCGCTTCAAAGAAACTAAATACAGTCATTGGCCTTGTATCGAATTTCCGCATCCAACCTAGTGGTCCTCTTGAGATGCGGCATCCAATCATGTGGTGAGTGAGAGCCACCTCTGGAGTGCAAAGGGTTTATAATAAAGATCCCCAGACTCGTGACGTCAATCTTTTCATGTACGCCAATGATCCCTTTTTTAAATCCTTTATATTAACTTCGATTTTGTATGTATGTCGGTCGATGGCGAGTAAATTTTCGGAGGCCTAATTAACTTCTTTGCCTTTTCAATTGGACTGAAAAAAAGATAGATTCGATGTCTATGACAATGCATTCTATCAAATTTTGGCAGCTGTCACTGTCACTAAAAGGTCGCTTTTACAAAATACTAATAAACTAACTTGCCGTTATCCAATCGTGTTGAAATAGCATTTAACCGATCATTGATGAAACTCTTTTCTGTTGCTAAAATTGTTTTAATATATTAATAAAATTAATTGTTTAAATCAAAATAAGTAAAAGATATTTGGATTTGAATGCATAAATTCCCATTCATTTTTAACGAATAAATTTCGAAAAGTAGTTGACTGGATATTTTTCTGGTAGAGATATTTTTAATATTTAAAACTAGATGCCAACACCAAGCACAATCTGACAACAGAAACGGCGCTTGGAAATGCATATAAAGGATTTATATTAAAAACTTTGCTTTGATGGGTTATATTATTCTCAGTCTTATCTCTGATTTCCAAATAAATGAGACGCGCAGTGCTGAGCTCTCCAAACATAAACTGTGTGGACAAGACTGGACAAAGACTGACTCGATATTATTGTCCACGATTGCCTCCGAATTGTGATGGGACTTCTCTGGGTTCATTACATGTATTTACTAAAAAGAATTATGTCCAACAAATGAACGAAAGGATTATTTCAGGTGATACACTTGGGATAGGTCACGTTTGGTTTCTAATGAAAATGAATCTAAATAAAAAGAGTCATTAAAAAATGTGTAGTTGATGTCTTAATAAATGGCAAGACATAAAAGTGAGCTTTACTTTTTTTTTTTTTTTTTTTTTTCTTTTTTTTTTTTTTCTTTTTTCTTTTTTTTTTATCTTTTTATCCTACCTCAACTCCTTGATACCCGTTATTTTATGCATCAGAAACAATCCAGTCATTAAATAATTTTTTTCCACCAATTCTAGAGTAGTTTGGTTTTAGAAACCGATATGTCTTTTGGGGTGATGATCGTGCTTGTGATGTTTGCCTCACGTTTCTTTCATAAAACAGCTGACGTGATTGCGATTGAAAATGTATTATTGATTTATGATAATGACATCATAATAACATTGCAAATACTTTTAAGGTATTCATATACACCTTTTGGAAATTCCACATGAGAAGTCCATTCTCTGTTGAATTTTGTGTTATTTTACCCTCTCTAACAAACTTACTTAGCATAATAACATTGGCAAACAAGCCCAGTAAACGCTCTGATTGGCTTCTTACTCATTTACAGCCAATCAGAGCCTTTAGCTGACATGCTTTCATTCTTTGCTCAACGTCAATAAATAACAGCGGTCAATCAGTACCATTAGTTTACCTGTTTTTCATTCTTTCCTCAATGTCAACAAATAACAACGGCCAATCAGAGTCTTTAGTTTACCTGTATTCATTATTTCCCCAATGTCAACAAATAACAGCAGTTAATCAGAGCCTTTAGTTTTCTTGTTTACATCCTTTCCTCAATGTCAACAACGACTGTCCACCAGGTACAATCTAGCTAACTTTTAGGTTTTTCAGTGTGCAGAACTGAAGACTAAAACTGGAAAACGATTTAAGTACCAAAAAAAAATCGAACATCTTTATTTTTTTTACGGAAAAATGTCCTAAAGATCAAGGCTAAACAAACTTTGAGAACTCCCAAAGTGCTGAAGCCCTTGCGCCAGAAATCTAACAACCCAAATTGCGAACTCCAGTAGCAATAGTTCAAATTCAATCTGGTACTTTGACGTTGCCTTAAGTACCAATGCGAATCATGCATTTCCATTTTTTTGGCTTTCCTGAAAAAATTTCTTTTTTTGGACTTAAGTCGTTTTCTATTTCTAATCCTCAACTATCATTATATCACCATTAATCCAAGTAACATATTCAACCAACCCTATACTCACTAAACAAAATGGAAATCTTGGAAGTTTTCATTGATTTCCCTCACCTTGATTTCATCAGAAATCAATGTTTGAATGGCGTCCTAGGCAATTGCAAAAAAACCTTTTTATACATTTTTTTTGTTTCGATACTACAGATCTCAATGACGCTACAAGATGGATAGGATATCTATCAGATAAAAAAAAACGTTACTTGCCAGGCACGCATGGATATCCACTCGATAGCACCTTAACCTGAAAAAGCACTACTCTCTCATCCATCAAAAATTGAAATCGTAAATCGTCTGGGAGGGGGGGGGGCGGTTGTTGTCATCGATATTTCGTCACGCATAAAAATTGAATTAAATTATTGGGAAAGTAATTGACAAAAAATATCAGGAAAAGGTTAGGGGAGAAGAAGGAATGAAATTTTTTTTATATATATATATATAGAGAGCGCGAGAGCGCGAGAGCGAGAGCGAGAGCGAGAGCGAGAGAGAGAGAGAGAGAGAGAGAGAGAGAGAGAGAGAGAGAGAGAGAGAGAGATTTATTTTCAAATCCCTTATAATAACTTCGATTTTGTGTGTGGTTGGGTATGTCGATCGTGGGGCAAATCTGCAGCGGCCTAATTATCCCACTTGTCGTTAACCAGTCGGACGGCAACTAGGCAGATAGTTTCGATATGACAATGCATTTTATCAAATTATGGCGGCTGTCACAGGCACTAAAATGTCGCTTTAACGGAATACTCAGTGGTAGAAGTGGGAAACTGAAAAGTGGAGGGATGGCCAAAAGTTGGTGACAAGTACCCCCCCCCCCCCACTCCCCCTTCTCTTTCCAACAATAAAAGTTAATATTTTTTCTATAAGATACGAATTTATAACTAGTAAAGAAATAATTTATATACTTCTTAACACTAATTTTAAAAATATATCCCAAATTTATGGTTATTTTAATGGATATTCGGTGACTTAGTTATTTTACTTGGAAGTAAGGGATAATATGAAGTAATAATTCAGCATTATATGCATAACTAGCAATTTATATTTAAATAGCGCTTTCAAATGTGCATACTTTCGTGAAATTAAAATAATAGAGAACTCTAAAATAGTTATTTATGCAACTAGTGGGGAAAGTGATACTTTTTTCAAACGAGGTAAAACGCTTATTTGACGAGTGCGATAGCACGAGTCAAATAATTTACAGATATAGAAAAAGTATTTTTCCACGTGCTGCATACAATATTTTTTATAATCACGAGCAAAAATATTTTTAATACGTATATTTATTAACGCTGGCAACTCGAGTCAATGAATTTCTTCAGAATAAATGCCATTTCATTGCCAAGACTGTATGTTATTGGAGCACGAGGCGTGCGAGAAAATACTTTTTCATACTAGGGGAAAAAAAGTTTTCATCCCTCATTCCTCGCAAAAAAATTCTACTTTCGCCACCATTTGTGATTCAAAATGATTAAAAAAAGTTTAATTTTTTGCCACGTTGTTATAATTTTTTTTTTTTTTTTTTTTTTTTAGTTCACCAAGTGTAATAGTATTTGTTAATAAAAATATTTATAACTTAATTCAAAGTAGTAAATACATTTTCATAACAATCTGATATACATACACCATCAATAGTCTTTTTTACATTTGAAAACTTAAAATCACTTTTTCTAAGTGTCACTACTTTTAAAGATTAATGTTATTTTTCTTTAGTAGTTTTTAGACGAATTGAGAGTTTTTAAAAGTGAGGGGATGGATTTCAGTGTTTTTAGAAGTCGGGGGACGCATGGGTATTTTCTTGAAAAGTGGAGAGACGCGTCACCCCGCGTCTACCCACACTTCTAGCACTGGGAATACTAATAAACCCTCCCATCATCCAATCGCGCTGAAATAGCATTTAACCGATCATTGAAGAAACTCTTTCCTGTTGCCAAAATTGTTTAAAAGAATGAATGAATGAGTGAATACAGAAAGAATAAAATCATTTATTCAGAATAAAGAAAAGATATTTGGATGTGAGTGCATGAATTCCCATTAATTTTTAAAAAATAAATTTTAAAAAGATGTTTACCGCATATTTTGCTGATAGAGATGATTTTAATACTTAAAATTAGATGCCGACACCAAGCACACGCTGACAACAAAAACGGCGTTTTTTTAATGAATATAAAAATTGGCAAACCATATAAAGGATTTATATTAAGTATTCTATATGGGTTATAATATTTTTTATACAAAAAACGGTTTTTTTTGTTTTTTTTTGTCAACATATTCTGTTTCGATAAAGATGAAATTCAACTTTAATAATTTTAATGTTATCATGAGCTAGAAATAAATAAGCCAAATCAAAATAATTGAAAATTGTAATCCATTTAAAACTGCAAATATCGTAACTTACTGGGCGAGAAGAATTGGGTGTATACATAAAATTGCATTGTCTCGTGTGCAATAATGAAACACATTTTTTTTTTTCAGCACTGCTGATACGATACGTAAAAAAAAGAAATCCGAACGATGGCTTTATCTTCGGTTCTAATTATCACAGAATCTTGCGGTTTGCACCAAAATATTACGGGTTTGCCATTGAACTTCTTAAAGTTTGTTTCGGGTGGATCTTAGAATAGCCCACCTCTTGGCATCTTTTGGAATTATCGCCAAACGAGTGGCGATAACGTCGCCAATGTGGCAACCTAGACGGATTATGGAGGAGAACAGTCTAGAATCTTACGGAGCGCCCTGTTTGAGCGTCCGATCACAACGGCGTTTCGGAACCAAAACTATTCGAAATGCGCAACGAAATTCTGAAACCTGATTGGTTAATTAATATGTATTCATTTTTTTCCCGTCATTTATGCACCTGGTCTCTTGGGAGAAGGTTTTTATGATTTTACAAGATTCTTTATTCGGCAAATCATTAACACGTACCCTCCGCCGTCAAAGGATTCAAACACATTTATAGTAAGTCTTAATTTTTTTTTTTTATAAAATATTATTATTTCTGGCCTTTAAGTATCGTTTTTTAATTGAAAAATAATAATAACAAATATTCAATTAGTAGTCAACTTGGCGAGATTTGAAATAAGTCGCCAAGAGGTGGGCCCATCTAAGATTTTACCGTTTGTTTCTGTTTTAATTTGTAGAGGATTCCTCATGACAAAAAAAAAAGACAAAAAAAAAAAAAAAACTATATGCAATTATTAAAGACCTTCCACGAAACGAAAATTACCTATTACGGTAATTTTTGTTTGTTATTTCATCAATTACAGCACAAGACATTGCCATCGTTGGAACCTTTTTTTTTTCTTTCTTGTGCTTACTGTACTAATACTATTAAAGTTTCGGCGCATTATAGCCCTCGTATTGCTGACGGCGCCAGATAATCTGAAAACAACCAACTAATACTATTCGTGTTTTAGTTAATATCATAAAAAAACTATATGACTGTACTAAAGTAATTTTTTTAGCCGGTTAGAGACAAGTGCTATATATTATCAACAATAATGTCTTTTCGACGTCAGATTCAGAAAAATTCAACCAGAAACTCATTTTAAAAAACATATGACCGTCACAAAAATCACACTTGTTTGCAAAGATCTCAGACTGATAAAAAACTTGCATTTAAAATGTCCACTTGAATTCAAACAGCAACGTGAGCTTGTGAAACAGCTTGTGAAAAATCTTCTGAATTGGCTTTGATAAGAACCAAGTCGTGAGTGCTGAAATCCTCCCCCCCCCCCTCCCCAATAAAAGTAGTAAATTTAAGTTTGAACTGTTTAAGTTCTATGGAAGATGGCTGCTTCAACCACAATTTAACGAGGTAGTAAAAAGAAGATTGTTTGGTTGTTTTCAGATTATCTGGCGCCGTCAGCAACACGAGGGCTATAATGCGCCAAAACATTCGTCATTAGACAAGCCAACATACATTTACAAACACCCATGCCTAACACGGGACTCGGAACCCGCAACCTCGCGGTCTAGAAGCTAGCACGATAACCACTATACCGTTTGGTCGGCAGTAAAAAGAAGACTTCTCAATTGTTGTAATGGTTTCATGTTGCATTTCTCAGTACAATTAGTGAACAGTAAACTAACAATCTCGTTTATTTTATTATTGTCATTATTATGCAGCCTCCTATCTATTAATGTTATCTATTTTAAAAGTTATAAAATATATTAAGCTATTCTAACAAAACTGCCTTGTACTATTTTTTTCAACTATTCTAGATAATTCGGTTTTAAAAACTGCATTATCATTGTGCAAGAAACGAATTATAAAAATAAGAAAATGTTTAATTGAACGCAAATGAAATATATTTTTAAATATAATAAACCATTAAAACCTCGAAAAATAACTAAAAGAATAAAAGAAAAAGTCAAAAAGTAATTCGAAATACCCGCATTGATTGTACACAGTGAAATTTGTGTTGATCATTCCATTTTCAAGTAATTGCATTTTTACTGTTTCGAATCAAGTTTACTGAACACAAAAAACAAGAAAAAGCATTTTTTTTTTCGATCAATACAATTAGATAGTCATTTAAAATTAGGAACAGGATTTCGTCCAAACTGGAATAAATACGCTATTAAAATCGAAACCTAATTAAACTTTTATATTTCAAAACAAGCTATGTTTTAAACTTAATAATTGCTTTAGATTTATCTTGATTTTGTGCTTTAATTTTTCACCAAAATCATCAAAAAGAATTATTTTATCCAACCACTATCTCTAGCTCTACTAATTACTTTTCTAACACAGCTATACCAAAATCGTTTGCTTTTAACGACGTTGCCATTTGGGAAGTCCCTAAATAAAATATATAAAAAAAAAAAAAAAACTTTGGGAATCTTTTTATGAGCCACAGAATAAAATACTGATTGGTATTTATGAGCTAGCAGGGAAAAGCCGTTGTTTTTCACTGAATATTTATTATTATTGCCCGTCGGAGAATATTGCTGATGACAATGGTGATTTATTTTCTGACATACTAATTGGAGTCAAAATTATTCCTCGTCTATTAAATGAGAAATGATTTCAAGTAATGATATTTCAACGTACTTAACATTGTGCTGTACTATTTTATACTAGGTTCTCAACGAACTGTTTTTACAGAAAGACGTAGAGTAGACAATGCAATAACAAGTTAAAATAAATTGTGGTTAGGATATTAGTAAGTATAAATAAGATAACAATATAAAGTATTCAAAATTAAAATTTCAAATCTATTGAATAATCTACTGTAAAAAAAGAACTAATTGTTTGTTAATTAAAAACTAATTTTTAAACATCATGTAAGATGTCCCATAATGGACTGGTCCATTTGAAAAGAGAATTAAAAATAATATAACCCATAAAAACAAGTGATGTCAGCGTGTTGTTTGTTGTTTGCATCTAATTTAAATATTAAACATCTCTCTATCATCAAAATATGCGGCAGACAACGTTTTAACATTTATTTATTAAAAATTTATGTGAATTTATGCAGTCACACGTCCAAATATCTTTTATTTATTTTAATACGCAACCCAACTTAGAATTGACTAGACCAACTTCATAATAAATTTTAGCATTCATTTCCAATTATCTTTTATTTATTCTGATTAAAAGAATTTTGGCAACTGGAAAGATTTTCAGCAGTGATTGGTTAAATAAGATTTATTAGTATTCCCAAAACGATTACGGAAACGTGTTTATAAAAGAGAGCGTTTAGTGACAGTGACAGCCCCCAACACTTTATAGAATGCATTGTTATCGACATCGAATCGATCTGCCAAGTTTCAGCCTGATCATATGACCGCAAGGGGGCTGATTATTTTTGCTCAGCACTTAGACGCACACAAACAAACAAAATTTAAGTTAATACAATGAATTTAAAAACTGAGCACGCGCTAGAAATAACGGCCATTACGCGTCAAGGTACAGTACGCAAAAAAAAAAAAAAAAAAAAAAAAAAAAAACTGAACGTCGGCTATATCATCGGTTCTAATTATCGTAGAATCTTGCGGTTGCACCAAAATGCTTTGTTTGCGATTTTCTTTGCGTCTAATGCGGCTGTATACTAAGTAAATTTAACTCCATCTTTAAAAATTTCAATACGAACCCCTATTTTTTAGGTTTTCATTCGATTTATAATACCTCGTTTATCCTATATACTGAATTTCAGTTCATTATGTTGAGAAACACGTAACTTATGAGCGGAAATGTTTTGAACGATCTTGAGGGCAAGTTTCTTTATCGCGGAGAAGAATAGAACGTTTTACAAGCTTCAAGAAGTAATCTACTACGCGGTCCCTTAAAGTAAGCTTTTTTACTTATTTGCTAAGATATCGAAAACCAGAAGTCAAAATGGAATGAAAAAAATCTGGAGGGGTTTCCGACCATGGTAATTCTAATTAAAGCAGAAAAAAAAATGTTTCTATTTAAAAAATTAAAAACTGTTTAATACGAAAGTTGCATGTTATTTATGTTTGGACTTAAACAAACTATCTTTTGAAATAAAAAAATTAAAAATATATTAACTATATAAGAATTTATGGCCTAAAAAACAAATTTTCTTTTTAACAATAATTTATCATATTTTTTTTATTTTTTTTTTACATCCTTTAAATTACCAACCACTCATTGGAAAATTGTGAAATTTAGTATTTAGACGTTTGTTTGGATTCTAAATCTAAATATGATATAATATTATGTAGTTGCCATTGAACTTTTTAAAGTTTAGTTAAGTTTTAATATGTAGATGACCCCTCATGATAACAAAAATTATATACAATCAATAAAAATGTTCCACAATTTACGCCAGTACTTAACTTTTGTTATTTCGTCAATTAGAATACAAGATATAGCCATCGTTTGGATTTTTTTTTTCGTACTGTACCAACACAATAGATAAGTGGTCCTTAATACGCAATTGCCAAGTGTAAAAACATTTTTGAAACTCGATATCTATGGCTGAGGTATAAGTTTAATGTTATTGTTTGAATTTTAATAAAGGAGAAAAAAAATCTTTTGTTTAAAATTGCACTAATTTTCATTGCCAGTAATTTAAGACAACGTTAAACCTGGCTGTACTCTAAACTTGGCGTAGATCTCAATACTTTTCACGTCCATAGCTATTGCATTAAGAACTTGGCGTATTTTTATAGAAATTTTTTTTGTTGAAATTTAATTTTAATTCAATTTTTATGGCTTAATTAATTTGTATGGTAATAAGTCAAACTTCGTTAACACGAAGACAATAGGGCCGCCAAAATCGCGCAGCCTTCATTTCTGTCAGTCAGATTCTTTTAAATTTAATTTAAAATTAATTTACAACAAAAGCCGCTTAAATCTTTCCCCGATTTTTTTTTAATTAACTGATAGAGTGATGTTAGAGATTCCACACTTGGCCGCAACTTCTGCTTTTTCCTTTTTGTAAGACTTTATCATCAGCTTCATTTCAATTATTTTTATTCGTTTCTAACGATAAGGACTGCTGCTTCCGACTCATATTGACAAGATTAAAATGCAAATGTGACATCGATTTTAATTTCTAAACCAAAAGCTCTTTCAGACGATGCGGGTGCGGGCCCGTATCGCATATTTTTTTCAAACGAGCGCATATAGTTGCGGGCTTTTCGCCCGCATCTTTTAACAGTCGGCTTATCTCGACAACCAATAGGTTGGTTGGTTGTTTTCAGATTAGCTGGCGCCGTAAGCAACACGAGGGCTATAAATGCGCCGAAACATTCGTCATTAGACAAGCCAACATACATTTACAAACACCCATGCCTAACACGGGACTCGGAACCCGCAACCTCACGGTCTAGAGGCTAGCACGCTAACCACAATACCGTTTGGTCGGCCGACAACCAATAGAATTTCAGTTTCCAGGTATGCTGCGATGCGCATATACGAGGATGGTCAAAAGGCTGCTGAGTTGCTGCCATTAAAATCTGTCTCGTATTGGTGAGGTACTACTATGCACTTAAATACAATGTTTAAAATAAAAGTCGGCAGATTAAATATCTATGGACATTTAAAGCAGTGTTACTCAAGTAGGGTTACATCGAATTTCAACGCTTGTGACCAATCACAACACATCTTTAAAAATGAATTCGAATTTTCACATTGGGTTATTCAATCAAATTGTATGTTTCTTTTTTTTCCCGAGTAAAAGAACTTCCACCGCATTCCTTCCATTGCGTATATGGGGATCAATTTTTTCCAAAGGGATTTCTTTCACTTTGCTATGCCACCATTTATCCTCTGAGGGTCATGGACGAATATATACGTTCTTTGATCCTCAGATTTTCTATAGCAATACACGACATTTTTCAATTTATAAATAAAATTTATAAAAAAAATATTTTTATTAAGATGACAGTTTAAAACCCATTTAAAACAAAATGAATAATAATTTTAAAAAAAATTATATATTTGGATCAGGAATATAATTTGAAAACTATTGCATGGAAAACAACTGTACAGTTTAATCCATTCCCTGATCGCTAAGAAGGCTTTAAGACGTACTAAAATATTGTAGAATTTTTTTTATCATAAGCTTTAACTGCAAAGTACTTAACTTAATAATTTGTATTTCTTAAGCAGTAAACCATTTGCATATATCCTTTGTTATGGAGAAATAAATTTTCTGTATTAAAAAAAAACCCGAAACATTTTAAGCTTTAAAGCGAAATACGAGCATCGTATATATACAATTCTATAATAGGAAAAAAGTTACTTTTTTTATTTCTATTTATTCTTGAGAATGCTGTTACAGCAGGAATGCGTAATCCGTTAAACAGGTAAAAGCTTTTCGACGTAGAAAAAAACATCGAATGGATTTAGTTGCAAAACTTCGCACGAATTTCGACTGTTTCTTTGGTAATCTGTTTAAGACTTCAAAGAGATTTTGATAATCTTTAAGGCTAGGCATTGTCTTTTTGTAAAGACATGTGATAGGCAAGCTTCTGCTTAGAATATTCTCTTTAGCTTAGAATATTAGAACTTGAATTGATTTATATTGAACTAGGTGTGTGGCCCCGCTCTGCTGGGGACCCGTTGAAAGACATAGGAGCTTACACTTAAGAAAAAGTGGAACAGATATATTAAAGAGCATTTGGCGATTTTTTTTTTTTTTTAATTATTATTATTATTATTTTCGTTTAACGATCAGAGTAACAACAAAATCAAATATTTAACGATTAGAAAATTCACAAAAATCAAAAAAACATGGTAACAAAAAGAAAACTAAAACATAAATAACAATAAAATTAAGTTAAAATATAAATATTAAGGATACTCTTTCGTTAGCGGTTACCATTGGGCACCAAGCCTAAATGCTTACCCATATAAGTGGCACGCAAATATATCGCCAATTTTAAATAAAGAAAATATAAATTATTTGAAAGTTGGTAGTTTGAATTATTTAGGCCTTCTTTTTTGGCGATTTTTTTACTATACTAAACTTTAACTTAACATCACTAGACGGTAGATCGTCACAGTGCTCATAGGTATAAAATCCATTTTGGCGGCGTGAAAGCATAATGTTCGCCAAACCACAACCCTGTAGAGAACAAAAGGCTATAAGGTTTGGCGAGAATTATGTCTTCTATCCCCTAAAATGGATTAATTGCCTATGAGCACGGTGGAGATCTATCGTCTAGTGATGTCAAGTTAAGTTGGAGTTTAGTATAGTACCGGCAAACGGATTAGTAGCAAATTAAGTTAAAATATAAACATTGCGAAATTCACGACCAAAATAAAACACCAAGGAAATAAATCACAAATGAAACACTAAATTTTTAGTGCAAATTACAAGATAGTCTGGTGTAATAAAATTTGTATGATACAAGAAATGTATTCAAATCTAGATTAAATAATATGGAACTTGGATACACAATGCAAAAACACTATACAAAAAATAAAAACAATCAAATGAAGGAAATTTGGTATTCTATTTAACCCTTACAAGACCATAAGATGTCCAAGACTAAATATTCCTTTCCACTCCCTGCTGGCAGTGGAAAGGAAGGACTTTGTGAACTAGCTCCTGCCTCCGCGTACATATGTGAGAGAACCACCTCTCTGGAACAGGTTGAAGTAAAAAAAAGAACTAATAGAAAAAAAAAAGGGGGGGGGGGGATATCAAATCATTTCGGTGTAGAAGGAATTTTGTGAAGTTGCCATTTCAATGCTTTCTCCGGGTGAGGACGTGCACACACACGTCAAGCTAAGCTGCTAGACCAGGTTGAACACTTAAAAATACTACAGTCTCCAAATTGATGATGCCAACATGATCAAATAACTGGCCTTGACCCTTGATTATTTGCAATAGCGTACGCAGGAAGTATCGGAAATTGGCGTCGTTTTAATATGAAAAGTAATGTTGTGTCGGTTAGAGCGAGAACAATCAAGGGAATAAGTGTCATTGTGACTGCATGTTGAAATTATTTTTGCTCTTATCAATCGATGTAAATTTTATGCGATACTAGCGCCAACTAACAGCGTTACAGAGTCAGTCAGTAATGGACGGAGCTCTTGTCGTAATTACAATGCCTTTTCAAAGTGCTTTTAATATGAATCAGGCAGGTCATATGGGGAAAATACTAGTGCATATTTGTATCTTTCTAAGATCTATAAAGACATATAAGGAAACTTTTATTAAATTAGTTCCAGAGAATCAGGCCTAACTAAAAATCCACAAAATAAACGCAATTGTTAGATCTCACTCAAAATATTATCATATAAAAACAATTGATTAACCTGACAAAAAACACTTATTGAAAGTTATTCGTAATAATTCACAGCCTAAAATCATAACCTAACTGTCCTCGCATGTCAAAGGTGCCGGTTTCAAATCCCGGGTTAGGCATGGATGTTTGTTTTTGTTCGGAATCCACATTAAGCTGTATGTCCCGGCCTGCTTAGCCATTATTGTAGATAAAAATTTGTCGTTGAGTATACAAACCAATCAACCAACCAACCAACCATAACCTAACAGTAATTAATTGGTAGCCTAACTGTAATTCATAAAAATTTGACACACATAACATAAAATACCTTTGTCATTTGAGACATTACCTTCATTTTCTACAAGATACCTTAGCTATTATATTAGAGTATAGCAGCTGTACAAAGTTTGCACAGTTCCAGCTGTCTATTTCTGTGACAAGGAAGTGCTTATCACATCTAAATACACCTCGCAATTTCGAACTACACTATAAGGTCAAAACCTTATCGCGCATACCTCTCTCTCCAACCCCACCACACCAATGAGAGGACATTGAGACCACGGTCTATCTAATGTGCACCAAATTCAATTATAATACACCAGTATTAGACGATGCCAGGGCTGAAACCACGATCTACTGTTCACAAGGTCGGTTTATTTAACCACCGGGACACTGGCGCCCCATACAAATGTCAAAGTCATCGTTTACATAACAGTAAAGTATGATTTAATGTAACGCTAACGGTCTCTGGGGGGGTCATGTATTGAAAAATGTTAAGTAGGGTGTAAACTCAGAAACAAACTTTTCTTCTTCGCATTATAAAGCAAAATCATAAAACATCTTACTGAAACTACTTTTCAGACGCTAATGAACCCAAAGAAAACACTTTAACAAACAATCACTGTCCAAACAACTTAAGCTTTTCAAATTTATATGGATCTTTCAACTCGTACACCACCACTAAAAAAAGAACAAACTTTTTTGTCTGCCAATTTCTACTCTAGTTGCTTTCTATTGTCGCAATCTATACAAAAAAATCGTTTGCTTCTAATGACATTGCCAGAAACAAAATAGAATCTTTAGCGATAGTTTTTATAGGCAAAGAACTACAAGAAACTTCTTATTGGCTTTAATGATCTCGCATGCAAATCTTTGGGCGGTTGTCTTTGTGAAGAAGGGGGGGGGGGGGTATTTCTCCTTTTCCACATGAAAGTTCTGTGTACTGCAATATTTTGCTAGTGATGATGGCATCATAAGTCGATAATACAAGACTTGTAGAAGAAAGGAAATTAATTTCGTAACATTGCTAAACTTGATTGGATACCCCACTTCAAGGATGAATTGCAATCGGCTTTACAGAGTGCTCAGAAACTACCGCATAAACTCAATGGTTTCATAATCTTCAGCAAAAATTAAGCATATTTCAATTGTGAGTTGAGCTTCAAATAAAAATATATGGTTCCAATATTTTTTTTATGTTGGAATTCCTTTTAGCAGCTCATGTATAAAACCAAAATATCGAACACAGACGCAGCAATGGCATTAAGCACATTCAAGTTGTCCTTCCCTGTAGATTGACTGAAACTCCAGCTACATTCTCATTGGTGATATATTTGTCTACAATTGTAATATTTCACTTCAAAGAGAGTACAATTGTATTATTTAATTTCAATTGAAAGAGAAAATAATCTCATAACATTCAGACACGTCATTGGAAGACCTATTTCAAAAAGGAACTTCGATTGGTACTGTGACTGTGACGTCACTGATATCATGTTGTTGTATGAAAGAAAAAAAATCAAGGGCGAATCGCCACAAACCGATTGTTCCGTACTCGCAGGAATCCCATTGGCCTTTCTTTAAAGCAATTAACCTTCATTTAGGTTGGATACTAATAAACAGGTATTTTGTATAGTGTGTGTATTGTGTGTGTGTGGGGGGGGGGGGTGATTGAATGGTTGGTAGGGGTTAGGATGTGTATGTTTGTACCAGCCGGGCAAATCTGCAGAGACCTAATTAACCCACTTGCTATCATCCAACCGGGCTGAAACTTGACACATAGATTCCATGTCGTTGGCAAAGTATTCTAAAAGGTTCTAGGGATTGCCACTGTCACTAAAAGGTTCCTCTTTTACACGGTTCTATAATCGCTTTGGAATACTAATAAATCATATTTAACCGATCATTTCAAAAACTCTTCCCTGTTGCTAAAATTATTTTAATCGAAATAAATAAAAGATAATTGGACGTGACTGCATAAATTTATTATGGTGTGTGTAGTTCAGTAAACAAAACTAACGGTTGACTTGATAATACGATTAAGAAAAGCAAGTACCTTACGTATTATCCTATCGACCTTTTTGTCGAAACAAAAAAGTTTGTCAACGTAGTCGATAACAAAAAGTTCACTACTTGATCTTAGACCTTTCGAGTGGGAAATATGCCATGGCCCAGCCCTCAATACATAACATTGTTTTGGCAACAAGAAAGAAATTCCATAACTGGTGAAATTTTTGTGACACAAAGTTGAATAAAAAGGTCGACGGGATAAAACATAACTGCGCAGATTCCCAATTTAATCTTCCCCTTCAAGCAAGCGATCTTTTCCTTTCGAACTGACAGTTTTGTGACGTCATCACCTAGAGGTGATACGCAAACTTATAAAAGACCCTTTCCTCTATCAGCCTTGGATTGCGTCATAAAATTGAAGGGGGGAAAGAAAAGAATCTCATTAGTTGAATGGGAAACTAGAAGCAGTTTCCATAAGGTTCTCATCGCTAAGTAGTATTTGTTTGCGATTGCTTACGAAAGTTCTGATGACGCAATTGAGATATAAGTTCGGAAGAAAAGCACGTAATTCTAGATTGGACGAGCATTTCAAGTATTCGGCAATGATGATCTAGTTAGTCAGAAATACACTCAATTCGTAGGAAAAGGAAGGTTATCAATTACATACTTTTATAGGAGTTGTTCTCTGATAACTTCTTACAAGTTAAGATTGTAATGTAGTTTGATTTTTGCCAATGTTAACCAATCTCTCGATTACTTCAGTATTGCAAATGATTATCTTCGTATACCGCATGGAATGGCAAAGCTAGTGATTATCTGAAATTATTATTGTTATTATTATTATTATTATTATTATTATTATTATTATTATACACTCCTAAATGTCATCCTTTCACATTATACTACACTGCAAAGCTTTAACAAAAAGATAAAGCCTACACTTGTATGCTCGAAGTAAAACTTTTTAATCAAAACTACTAATGTTACGGTACGTAATATATTGTTGCGTGTACGGGTTCGTAAGATTTGAAGAGAAAGCAGATCAAAACTTGCAGATATTTATTCCAATATCACTCTTCACAGATTCCTTTACAACTCCAGAACTTCTCGTTCTAGTAGACACAATACAGCTCTTTTCACAACAATCGAGCACAAAACAGCAGTTAAAAACTTGACAACACAACTGTCAAATCACTGCAAAAGACAATGCAATACAGTTCACTTTAGAACTACTCTGAATACTCACTGAGACTCAGTATCTCAACTCAGTAATTCCAGTCAACTCACCAGTAAACTAATTCAGTGACTCAAAATCAACAACTAACTGACTAACCTCCTCGGCCGACTTATATAGGAGTCAAACCTTCTTGAGACTTCTAGAAGTAGATATTTGGAGAACTTTCCAGATCGTAGTCGAAAAGTCCTATACATGTACATGGGGACCGAAAATGTCGCCAAATGGTCACCAAGTTTAGCGACATTTGGCGATTTCTCGCCAAATTTGGCGACAAAAATTAGTCGCCAAAACCATCGCCAATTTGGCGAGATTGCCATTACCATAATGTTAAATGCCCTTCTCCTTGTAAAACTCGCTTCCCAGCGTTACCTCTGTAAAACTCGTTATCAAACATCGAGACCCTTATTGCCGATAAGCCAACTTAACGACGAACTATTGCACTGCCTTATGCGAAATGTACATAGATGTTCCTATTTACAAAAAATTAACACTACGAAATATTTACAAATATACAAAAATTCGTAACAATATTAATATATAATGGATTCTCCGGCTGATTGCCGAGACATTTTGTGCCCTTTTCTCTACTCTTAAACAAATGTTAAATGCCCTTCTCCTTGTAAAACTCGCTTCCCAGCGTTACTTCTGTAAAACTCGTTATCAAACATCGAGACCCTTATTGCCGATAAGGCAACTTAACGACGAACTATTGCACTGCCTTATGCGAAATGTACATAGATGTTCCTATTTACAAAAAATTAACACTACGAAATATTTACAAATATACAAAAATTCGTAACAATATTAATATATAATGGATTCTCCGGCTGATTGCCGAGACATTTTGTGCCCTTTTCTCTACTCTTAAACAAATGTTAAATGCCCTTCTCCTTGTAAAACTCGCTTCCCAGCGTTACCTCTGTAAAACTCGTTATCAAACATCGAGACCCTTATTGCCGATAAGGCAACTTAACGACGAACTATTGCACTGCCTTATGCGAAATGTACATAGATGTTCCTATTTACAAAAAATTAACACTACGAAATATTTACAAATATACAAAAATTCGTAACAATATTAATATATAATGGATTCTCCGGCTGATTGCCGAGACATTTTGTGCCCTTTTCTCTACTCTTAAACAAATGTTAAATGCCCTTCTCCTTGTAAAACTCGCTTCCCAGCGTTACTTCTGTAAAACTCGTTATCAAACATCGAGACCCTTATTGCCGATAAGCCAACTTAACGACGAACTATTGCACTGCCTTATGCGAAATGTACATAGATGTTCCTATTTACAAAAAATTAACACTACGAAATATTTACAAATATACAAAAATTCGTAACAATATTAATATATAATGGATTCTCCGGCTGATTGCCGAGACATTTTGTGCCCTTTTCTCTACTCTTAAACAAATTAAAATTACAAACTAACGAGGAATTTACTAGTTATGGTTTTGTTTTCTATAATTTTAGTTGGTGATTAAAGTTATAATTAAAAATAATTATTTTAACTAGGAAAAATATGCATTTATAGGCAACAGACGTATGGGACACGGAGACACAAAAGAAAATTACGCTCCAGAGAAAAGTTTATATATTCTATAAATTCATAAGCCCAAAAATTAAGAAAAACACACCTACATGTGGGTAGATATTAAAAATATTAAATCGTCATATTTTTTTGCAAAAAGATTATTTTTGTGGATTTCTTACACAAATACGTAGACCAACGCACAAAACATTCTGAAACCGACACACCAATTTTCCAATTGGAAAACAGCTATATTTTTGCATTTACAGTTGTTGTAAATTTATTTCTACAAATTTAACATACTTTATACTGCTTACTACACAAAGTTCGCACAATTTTGGAACATTTTAATAGATGGGTTTGCTATTTTCATTCAGAGAAGGTGTACCTTTTGTGGTGCTAAGAAAATTATGTTTTTAAGAAAAGATAAAATAGCTAATGATTTTTTTTTTTTTTTTTTTTTTTTTTTTGGTAATACAAATTTACCAAGGCACTTTAAAACTGTCTTATATATTAATTTTATAAATGAAATGGTGTTATATTTTTTCAAACAAACTCATTTCTCGACAACTAACAAAGGCTTAAAATCAAGAAATTTTTTTAAAAAGAATTTATTGTTATAAAAATCAGTACGTGCTCAAATGCAAACACCTTTTCATAACATCAGCCATTTTTGGGCGTGTAGTTAAGTTTCTATACTGATTTATAGACAGCTGCTAATATTTGGAAAAATAGGAAAATATTACCTATGCCTTTACAGGACGCATTTGTTTTATTCAAAGAAAGAAACTCACAAATCAAGGTTTTTTTTTTTTTTTTTTCTTCTTCTTCGCCATTTTGCAAAATTCAGTCAAAGAATGTCATACTCTTATGTCCCATACCTGTTGACAATTGCAATTTGTATATGACAGAGGCCAACGTTCACATGGGTGCCATCACAGGCAATTTTATCGGTTTTCTATGTGCAAGTTTCCTCTACGTGCCTCGATCGTATTTCTGTTGGCCGTTCGCAGAGCTGTTTTTGTGCTTGCATAACACGTCAGTTTTTGTGATACACGTACCGTTCCAACTTGGCCGTCCGAGTGCAATGCTCTCATTACCCTATGTTAACGTATGGGTAATTGAAAGTAAAGTTCAAGTCCTAGATATATGTGGCATATAAGAGGTTATATAGAGGGCGCCTATGCGGAGACCCCTAGCGGCGACTTCGTAGCCGAGGAGAAGCACTTATAGTAAGATCGGAGGTTAACGGTCTTCGTAAAACAACCTCTTCTATACTAAACTCCAACTTAACTTGACATCACTAGACGATAGATCTTCACCGTGCTCATAGGCAGTTAATCCATTTTAGCGGAGTGAAGACGTAATTCTCGCCAAACCAGGGTTGCGGTTTGGCGAACATTATGCTTTTCAGGCAGCCAAAATAGATTAAATACCTATGAGCACTGTGACGATCAACCGTCTAGTGATGTCAAGTTAAGTTGAAGTTTAGTATAGATTGGACTTAACAGTCTATTTGTAGCAGATGGAAAGAATAAAACCGACAATCGCCTGAAAAGCATGTACCATTCCATTTCACATTTACCCCTTTCCTCATACAACATAAATATCCAACTACAACAAGGCAATGTTGCATTACAAAGACGCAATGTTTTTATTTTCATCCACTAACTGTAAACGAAAGGGGCACTTAAACAAGTTTCTAAAGATTATGCTTTTATAATATAAAGGCAATACAATCAATACCTGGGAAGACCCTAAACCTCAACAGAATTCGGAAACCCTTACGATAAATATTTGCTCGCGTACAGTGCTAACATCATAATTGGCCACATGTGAAATAACAAAATAATGATAAATCGTTACAGAAGCCTTTGTACGAGCATGAAATTATCGAGAAACTATGAATTATTCTAAAATCTTCTCGGGGAAGAGTTATGGACTAAAATTTCTGAAGGGGATCTGGTCGTCTACTGAAACGCTTTGCGAGATAAGATCAATGGTGTTAGTTCCTTGTTTTGAGCAACATCAATAACGCAAACAAGAGTCATTGTTAGATGATAGGGGTGTGGAACTTTGCGCAACATTCAGTTACACCATAATACTGGTCAATGCATTTAAATTCGACATGTATTTGGTGTAATTTAGCGTGGTAGTATTCAAATTTTCATTATTTTTAAAAAATTTCCCAGTTTGGCGATATTTTTGGCGATAATCATTGCATTGGCAAAAAAAAAACTGCCAAAGGGGTGGGTTAAGGAAAGATAACTGTGCTAAAGACAATTGTTTTCCAACTTTTTAAGCCTTCATTGAATTTCTGTGGAAATTTCGAGGTGGGGATGTCTAAGGCACCTTTAAAAGGCATTAGCACGGCGATTTTGATCAAAATCGTCAGAACCGTTTTTTGGCAAACGCTAGAAAACATATGCTTTTCAATGGCAGCTACCTAATGCGCATGCACCATTTTGACGAAAACCTTAATGACAGTAACCCGCATAGAAAAGTTGAACTTAGTAGGTTAGTTTGTTCGGGAGTTATGCTGACCATGAGCACACATACAGACATTTTCTCTTGGCCCCTTTTTTGAACTAGTTAAGCTCCAAAATGTGTAGAAATGCAAAAAATATATATATTTTTCTTTAACCGAACGCAATGCTTTCATTTACCTATGTTAACAAATAGGTAATTGAAAGTTCAAATTTCTAGCTAACCTACTCATATTATAGGAGTAAGTGTCAATAAATAAATTTATAAAAGTATGCTTTTTATTGATATTCTTTATTTTCTTTGAATTCATAAAATTGTTTATAATTCAATTGGATTAATTAATTTAAAATCACATACCTCATCCTATAAGAAATTTCTTTGCATTTTTATAGATGGATATAAATGTAAGTCTTCATAACATTCAACACATATAGCATGTTTGTTAATGTTTTTTTTTTTTATTTGGTTTAAAACCTATAAAATGAATTTATAACACCTTTTACCTCTTATAGCCATACAAATTTTACATCTTGTCTCTTTTTCAAATCTATGACCTTAAGACATGAATATTCTGCAGCGATCCTCCACTCTTTAAAATATTCATACTATCGTGAGAGATTTTTGAGAGAAAGTCCTTTCTAAAATTCCATTTGCAAGAATTAACGCGAACAATACTGTTTCGCAACATCCTTACTTTGGCCACATCCCGCGAAATCTCCATGTTAATTACAAAATCCCTGGTTCTGTATCGTACTAAAATGTATTCTTACGGGATGTAATACTCTTAAGAATTTTACAGGTGAACATTCTTCTGCTACATTTCAATCTATCAACAAGAATGGTTGGTTGTACTCAGATTATCTGACGCCGTCAGCAACATGAGGGCTATAATGCGCCGAAACATTCGTCATTAGACAAGCCAACATACATTTACAAACACCCATGCCTAACACGGGACTCGGAACCCGCAACCTCGCGGTCTAGAAGCTAGCACGCTAACCACTGTACCGCTTGCCAGACAAAAAAGGTTGGTTGTATTCAGATTATCTGGCGCAGTCAGAAACACGAGGGATATAATGCGTCGAAACATTCGTCATTAGACAAGCCAACATACATTTACAAACACCCATGCCTAACCTGGGACTCGAACCCGCAACCTTGTGGTCTAGAAGCTAGCATGCTAACCACTATACCGTTTGGTTGGTATCAACAAGAATGAAACCTACACTGAATGAGATGCCACCAAGCGGTGATCGTCATCCAATCATTGCTCCATAAACCTATTCATTCATTCATAAATTTATTTAAACATTTATTCATTTACTATTCTTATTCACCTATTTATTTAAGTAATCACCTATTTATTTATTCATTAGTGCATTCATTTATTTTTATATATTTAGCCACAAAACCTGCCGAAGTATAGTTTTAAAATCCTGGAATTTAAGCCTATCTAGGCCTGTCTAAAAGCCTTAGTAGTATATAGGTTCCAGACATTCCTAAATACGTAACTTTAATTATTAACACTCTGAATATTCAACATTGTATAGCTAAGTAATGGAATAACATTAATGTGACAGATTGTATGCGATATGTGACAAAGATTATATGGGAATGTTATATGAACACTGTATATTTTGGTGTATATGGCTAGGTATTAATTAATATTTCGATCATAGGCGATCATTTATAAATAGTATCGGAAGAAAAAATAAACATGAGATCAAGATATTTAAATTAGATGCGAATTAGAACTCTAAGGACTTACATGGAAATTAACTTTGCAAGCAAAAATACTTATAAAATTTCATTTACAAATTTCCCTATCCCAAAAGGTAAGAATTTAATATAGGTTTTGAATATTTTTATAAAAGCGCTATTTGCGAAAATGTGAAAAATTTTGCTAAGAAATTAAAATGTTTAATTTTTATTTTTTATAACATTTTTTTAATTTTCATCATTTTCATGATTTTAATAGTACGCATAAAATAAAAATTTTGTGATAATCTGTTATAATTAGTTCAGGTTTCATAAAACTCTAAACAATCAAACTTAGAGAATTATAAGAAATTTTAATATGCATGAATTTATTTCCGAAAAAGTAACTAAAACTACCAATCTTTTGAGGGAAAACTAGGGGTGCGTGGAAAATCGCACAACTTTCAATTACACTTAATACTGGTCACTGCTTTTAAATTTGTCATAGAATGATTAAATCCACCATCTTAGTTTTCATATTTTCATTATTTTAAAAAATGGCCACAAAATTGGCAATATGTTTTTCGATTAATATTACCCTATTCTTTCTTGTAAGCATAACGCAGAAAAACAGTCGTTGACGGGCGATACTACTCAAGGCAAGAGAATTCTGTGTTAAAGACATTCGTTTTTCATTTTTTAACACAATTATAGCACTTTTGTGGAATATTCAGAAGTGAAGATGTTTATAGTACCTTAAAAATATTTTGATAGAGTGAATTTGATCAAATTTATTAGAGCCGTTTTTTGGCAACTGCTGAAAAATATAAATTTTTTCAAATGTAGATACCCTATGCGCATGCGCAGTTTTGACGAAAACCTTATTGATAGATCCCATAGCCCTCACTAACTTGTATACAAAAGTTTGAACATCGTAGGTCAATTCGTTCGGAAGTTATACTGACCACACATACACAGAAAGACATTTTTTTCCAGACCAGTTTCTTGAGCTCAGTACTTTTCATAACGCGTGGAAATACAAAGAAGTCGAATTTTTTTGCCCGAATGCAATTCTTTCATTACCCTATATTCACACACGGCTAATTGAAAGCAAACAGTGGCTAATTGCGCCAATCCTTTTGAAGAAATAGAAACCTAATTACAAATATTTAATATCTACGTAGATCATTTTATTCAAATATTTAACAAATGGGAAACGAGGAAAGATCTTTTACAAATAGGTCATTCCAGACTACATCCCAAATATAGAAATACCATTATCCCTCTGTCAATCTACATTAGAATACCACCTCAGTAAATATATATATATGAATTAAATTAGAAAGGGAAACGCGGTTATCCATTTAGATGGCACCAAATAATTAACCAACGTATGTGTAATACGATTAAGAGCCTTGCTAAAGCAAATGCATGACATTAGGCTGCCTATTAGGAATCTTTAGCTATCTATTTGAAGCGACATCCGCTATCGAATATCGGTCCCAAAAGACTCCCAACTCCTATGTCCAGCTAATCAAGTTTTTTTTGTCCACCAAATCCATCATCGGTCCATAAAAGCTTGATTAAGGGGACGTCAGATGTAAAAACTCGATTATCAACTCCCGAGGCCAATAGATATAAAGAAAGTTGTGCCGAGAAGGTTGGATGGATGGATGAATGAGATACAGGAAACTGGGGAGAAGAGAAGGGGGGGGGGGGGTGGCAGAGATGAAATTCTTTCAGTGTTCGATTGGAGAGCGTATGGTATGAAAGAGACTAATCTCCCAAAGAGTGCATCCTATTTTTTGGTTCGCGGAAATCTTTGCCCCATGCTGTCCATCGTCCAAAATAATAGAATAGAATAAAGATATCTTAACAATGTGCCATGGTAAGCAGCACAGAATTAGGTCGCTGTGGAAATGCTTTTGATGCGTTTTTAACATTCCCATTAATACTCATAAGCATTACCCATCAATGGCTATTCCCTCCCAGCCTCACTTGCCTAAAATATGATGTGATAATAATTGAAAACATATAGCCACTGACGTTATTTTAGTGGGTGGTTGTTATTTTTTTTTCCCAGTATGTAATAATTATTGACAAAAATATCGCCAAACTAGCCAGAATAACTATTTCATACCAAGTTTACGTGATAAGCATTAAACAGTAATTGAAAGTTGTACAATTCTCCACCCCCCTAAATTTTTGCAGGATGTCACACCATGTAACGCTTAAACATTCATTTATCTTGGCCGCCAGTAATTTTAAACATTCCAAATATTTTTAGGAGATATTCGAGAAATATTTGAAAAGTTTATTTTAAAAATCCAAAAGTTTTTTTTTTTTTTTTTTTTTTTTTTTTTTTTAAATCATCTAGTATGAGTTACAAACTAATCTTTATTTCTCTGGATACTTCAAATACTACGTAGACGAAAACCATGAGTTTTGTTGAAATTTATCCTTCCGTTTTCGTTTTTCAACGTAAAACTGACGCCCAAAAGAATCACATATTTTATTATTTTTATCCATTTTATAGAGTGACTTCTATTATGCTCGTCATTTAAAAATATCCGATAAATAATATAACCCATAAAACAGTTTTTAATATAAACCCTTTATATGCATTGCCCAATTTTTATATTCATTAACAAAACGTCGTTTCTGTTGTCAACGTGTGCTTGGGGTTGGCATCAAATTTGAAATATTAAAAACATCATAATCAGCAAAATATGCGGTAATCTACTTTTCAACATTTATTACCATTAAAAATTAATGAGAATTTATGCACTCACATCCAAATATCTTTTATTTATTCTGATTAAAACAATTTTATTATTTATTTATCAAAATTTTTTTTAGAGTTTTCTTCAATTATCGGTTAAATGCTATTTCAGCGCAACTGGATGACGCCAAGTCGGTTTATTTACATTCCATAAAAGAGACCTTTTAGTGGTAGTGACAGCCACCGAAATTTGATAGAATGCATTGTCATCGATATCGAATCGGTCTGCCAAGTTTCAGCCCGATTGAGTGACGGAAAGGGGGTTAAATATGCCACCGTAGATTTTCCCGCTATCAACATACACCCCCCCCCCCCCCGTACACACACACACAAAATCGTAGTTCATAGGATCTAAATAGATCAAGAGCACTACAATTCAAGTCGGTCGTTCTTTCAAGCTGGAAAGGGTTCCCTTGAACCTAAAAATGGCACAACTGCTAAACAGTGAGAGACAGAATAAAGAGACCAGAGGTATATTGGACAGACATGTACGGAAGTACACAAGTCTTGAAAATTGATGGATGGGAGTGAATTCGATGACGTCCACTAACGATTTATCGATTAGGCACCATTTTCATTTTGGACCGACTTGTCACTAAACAAAAATGGTGAATTTTTGGTACTAAAAACTCGTCTGTAAACCACTGCATCCTTCAAAAGTGCGAGTGGGAGTTGCACTATCCAATAAAGGGATCATATGACCCTTTTCCACGAGGAAATTAATGAAATGAATCCGTATTATTCAGATATTGCCGCAATTTGTTGCTACATATCAATATAGTAAATAACTTTGCGAACCAGTACATTTAAAATTCCACACCTGTCTATCCCTCATACCACTGGTCTCCTGTACTTGTCTCTCACTGTCTCGCAGTTATGTTATTTCAAAGTTAGGAAATCCATGGAGTTGCATTCTCCCTGAAATTCCTAATATTAATTAAATTTTTATGTTTCTCCCTAAAATTCCTAAAATTATGCTCAAAATTTTCAAATAATTTCTAAAAGTAGTTAAAAATCAAAACAATTTTCCCATTTTTAAATCCTTTATATTAACTTCGATTTTGTGTGTGTGTCGACTAGAGTCTGCGGACGTCTAATTAACCCTTTTGCCGCCATCCAATCGGGCTGAAACTTAGTAGATAGATTTGATGTCGATGACAATGTATTCTAACAAATTTTGCTGCTGTTTACTGTCTCTAAAAGGTCGCTTTTACGGTATACTAATAAGCCAACTTTCCGTCATCCAATCGCATTAAAAATCAATGAAGAGACCATTGTTGAAACTCTTTCCTGTTGCCAATTTTTTTCTTCAAATAAATAAGTAATAAAATTACGTTAATAAGAATAAATAAATGATTAATGAATGCTCGAACATGAATTCACATTCATTTTTATTGAATAAATTATGAAACGTAGTTTGCAGATCATTTTGCTGATAGAAATGTTTTTTTTTATATCGGCGCAGTGTTAATGAATATAAAAATTGACAATGCATACAAAGAATTTTTTTAAAAACAGTTTTTATGTGTTATATTATTATCCAAATCAGAAAAGTGGACTTAATTAAATTCGCACGTTTCTCAAAATACTATAATCGTTTAATTATATAACTGTTATTTTTCTAAAAAGTTGTTTGAAGTAAAAAAATTTTGGGAAAATTGGCATATTTTTGCCGGTATTAAAACAAGCTTCGGAACTAACATGTCTGTGTTTGGAGCCTATGCCAGCTTCAAAAGAAATATCTCTACACGTTTTTGGATTTATCCCTAAAATTTTAAGAATTATCCCTAAAATGACCCTGAAATATTTGATATTATCCCTAAAATTCTTTCTTTAATTTTTTAGAAAACTCTCTGTACCAGGAATTTTTTCTGGAAGACCCTGTATATTTACTAAAGAATGCCATTTTCCTCTGGAATACGTTCGCACTCAAACTGTTATTTTAGTTCAGAAATAATTGCTTTCTCGCTAGACGAGCATTCAACGGAAAATGCAGGAAGTTTCCGAATACCATAAAATCCTTTCTCTAATCCGAAAGAGAACCAAATTCTACGAGATTTATTGCATTCTCCTTACGTTATCGTTGTCATAGTTTTCTGTCCACAAACTGCTGCCAACCATCTGAAAGAATTTCTCATTAACGTTCAGCTTGTTGCCAGAGTCTAAAAAGATTTGTTTTTATTTATAAAGTCGAAAAATCGCATGTTGCGTGTAATTGATATCGTAGGGCATTCTTCTCGTAATAAAATAGTTTCAATTTTTAAATTCTTCTTTTTTCTTGGATGGATTTAACTACTTCCTTGTTTGGATTTGTGTGGGTTTTGGGCAAATGGAAATAAAATGAACCTAAAAACAGATTTTTTTTTTCTTCTAAAATGTAACACATTACAGTCAGTGAGACTGTTAAGAGTTGCCAGTCATTAGAAGCATCTAGTACAGCATAAATGCATCAATCCAGTCACCAAGCCAGTCCCAATAGGGCAATAACGCTAGCCAACATAACACGACAATGCTCAATACTGATGTGGAACGTTCTAAACTAGAGGTCGGAAATATCGATCAAAACAAATATCGATACTATATCGTTGCATAGAAAAAAGTATCGATAAAATATTGATATATCGATACATGATTTTTTTTTTTTTTTTTTTTTTTTATTTGATTTTCAATTTTGCCAGAAACGAAGTTTTTCGGGGCAAATTTATACTTTTCCTGAATTTATGCCAAAATTGTTTTAATAAATAAATTATAAAAATTATTTTTATAAATAAATTATTATCAATCAGAATAAATAAAACACATTTGCATGTCAATGCATAAATTGACATTTAATTTTAATGAAGAAATTTTAAAAAGTAGTTTACCGCATATTTTGCTGATAGAGATGTTTTCAATATTTAAAATTAGATGCTAATTCCAGGCACACGTTGGCAACAGAAACGGCGTTGACTACTAATAAAAGATCTTAACTCTCCATTACATTAGGTTTTCTTTTTGGTTAGGGGGCCATTTTAACTGTCTCTCAGCCCAGTCTAAACTTTAGTTTTGAAGTTTTTGAAAAGGGAATAAAGAAAATCGAAAAAACACATGAAACTACAAAACGATCATAAAAAACTAAAAATGTTTGAAAATATCGATAAATCAGGGACTTGTATCGATATTTTTAGTATCGATATATCTTTTTAAATATCGATAAAGATATCATCGTATCGATATATCGCCGACCTCTATTTTAAACGCCCTGTTACAGATATTGGCCAATATCATCCAAGGCTGGATAAAAAATACTACAAGTTTTGAAAGGTTGATGTACAGTTTTAAAATAGAAATATTTTATTTATAAGAAAACGAAGGGAAAATAATATGCTTTGTGATGTTTTTTTACATGTTTATTTTTTTTAAAAAATCACTTATTTTGTAACGATACTCGAGTTTTGACCAGATAGGCCAATCCTTCAGAACTCCTGTATCTGACATTTAGCCAATGCTGCTGTGCTACTTGAATAAATAGCACCGTGTTGACAGAAATCCATCATTGCAATCAACGCGAGATTGTTAATTTTCAACCAGCTTTCCAGCTAATATTCCAATCACTGATAATAAATCAGTATTTAAACAAGAGCAACAACAAAACAAGTTCGATATGAAAAACTTAATAGTCCGAGAAATAACTGCAGTTTATGGACCCCATCGAACATCATTCTGAATAATTTTTTATAGAAATCGTAGAAAAGTGAGTAGATTACGAATCCACTGGACTGCCTGATCAAAATCGACTGGTAAACTGATCAAAAATCAACTTGGAATGAGTTGAACTAAAATCCGATTGCCAAATATGTCATAACTTGCCAAAAAGAGAACAAACTTTTTCGTCTGGCAACCCACTGCATTTTGATTTTCAATGAGAAAAAGCGCAAACCATTTCTGATCTCTGGCTCGGAAAACTTGTATCTTTTAAAAGTAAGCCAAATTGGCGACATCGGTTACGTCATCAGTGACGTAATGTTTCTTGCCAATTTGGCTCATTTGTGAATGAGGCAAGTAAGCCATAGCCACACATTCGAATCGTCTGCAACCTTCTTAATTGAAAATTAGAGTGAGGGTTACCAAATAAAAAAAAAATGCTCATTATTTGGCAATTGGATTTAGTTCAACTTATTAAAAGTCGATTTTTGACCATTTTCGGCCATTTTGGCCACGGCAGACCAGTCGATTCGTAATCTACTCACTTTTCTCCAATTTCTATAAAAAATTCAGAATGATGTTCGATGGGGTCCAAAAATTACAGTCGCCTCTCAGTCTATAATGTATGCAGTCATTATTAATTAAAAATACAACTTAATGTTTCCCCTCATCCTTTGCTGTAAGTCAGCGGTTTCCGACCTTTTTCTTTCTGCGGCCCACCTATATTTTGTAAAAAAAAAAGAAAAAAAAGGTCTACTACTTTATAGAGTACGTGTGTGTCCGCGCACCAGTAATTAGTAAAACATACCGTACAAGGATTTAAAAATAATTTTCATATAGAAAAGAATTTTATTCAATTCACTTTGCTGTTCGATGATATAAATGTATATTTGACCTAGTTAAAAAATTAATTTTCCATATAACTTTGTCACCAAGTAGAGCTATAATAAAGCAAAAGTATAATTGCTAGATTCGTAATAATTGTAGAATTCTAATTAGTTTATGAGTAGAAAAAAGAGCTAAAATGTCTCGCACTTACAGCAGAGAATTGCCCGAATACATTTCGCAGTTCAACGCACAGCTAGCAACCCAGAGGATCTCTGCTTCTCTCGACCAAAGCAGGGAAGTACATCTTCAAGGGGCGGGTTATCTGGGAAATATCCATGACAGGATATCAAGTTATTATCATACAGCCATTCACCCCCTTCCATCGATTTCACCACTCAACCTTCAAAACATCGAAATGAAATTGCACTCCCGATAATCTTAGGTTGGTGAAGATGACTAGAATAAATCCGGTGGTTTGCAGTGTCTCGATTGACAAAAAGCATATAAAAAGTTTTAAAAAAATAATAATAGTAATCGACTTAGGGCCGATGTGCACTGTACAGTGTACCCTGGGCCTTAAGTCCAAGCCAATCACAAAGTTGTTGTTTTTATTTGAGTTTTAATTAACATCGATACATTAATACAACTGTTCATGTTCACACAATGTCATTTCTGCTCATGCCCATATAGTTCGAGAGGCGACTGCAATTTTTGGACCTCATCGAACATCATTCTGAATTTTTTACAGAAATTGTGGAAAAGTGAGTAGATTACGAATCCACTGGTCTGCCGTGGTAAAAGTGGCCGAAACTGGTCCAAAATCGACTTGGAATGAGTTGAACTAAAATCCGATAGCCAAATGTCATAACTTGCCAAAAAGAGAACAACCTTTTTCGTCTGGCACCCCGCTGTATTGTGATTTTCAATGAAAAAAAGCGCAAACGATTTCTGATCTCTGGCTCAGTAAAACTTGTATCTTTTAAAAGTAAGCCAAATTGGCGACATCATTTACGTCATCAGTGACGTAATGTTTATTGCCAACTTGGCTCCCTTTTAATAGATGCAAGTAGACCGTCGCCAGATATCTGAATCGTCTGCAACCTTCTTAATTGAAAATTAAAAAGCGAGAGTTACCCAATAAAAAAAAATGCTCATTATTTGGCAAGTTATGGTGCATTTGGCAAATGGATTTAGTTCAACTTATTAAAAGTCCATTTTTGACCAGTTTCGGCCATTTTTGCCACGGCAGACCAGTGGAATCGTAATCTACTCACTTTTCTCCAATTTCTATAAAAAATTCAGAATGATGTTGGATGGGGTCCAAAAATTGCAGTCGCCTCTCCTAATACATTAAGTGGGGACAAACACCGGAATACACTTTTGACCAATTGAAAAAAAAAATACCCTTGGGCGTAAGTCCCAGGGTAAAAATCCTAGTTCAAATTAGTTCAGTAAATCTTAAGTTAATAGCGTACACCTTTAGGGGTTGGCAAGAGAAAATGGGTAGGTTTTTCAAAATATCATACAGCCAGAGACCTTTTTGTTGTTTCGAATGACAAGTATGCAAAATTTCACTAAGATCGGAAATACAACTAGTTTCCTTTAAACCAAAACACACCAATAACAGTCTCTTGTATAGATTTATTTGTTTTCGTATAAAATAAATTGTGCTATCCGTTTCTATTTCGGGATAACAGTGCACGTCCACATTACACGCACTTCGCGATGCAATCAGTCGAAAGTAGATGTTTCACGCTGTCTTTGCACTGTCTTTATGTCACGCGAGTACGCATTTTAATTTCGTTGATAGTTCCCTTAAGTGATTTGTTTCGGTAAATGAACTTTACATCCGAGAAGTAGAATATTGCTATCCACTAATGTAAATTGGATTGGATGTTTTCCAGGCCAGAGGGTCCCAAACTTTCAAATAATCAAGATTCACCTTTTTACTTTCAATTACCCTTAAGTTAACATGGGGTAAAAAAAATTTGCATCGGGTAAAAAAAGCATTTTTTTTTTTTTTTTTTTAATCTTTTATATTCACTTTGATTTTGTGGGTTTATCGATGGCGGGTGAATCTACGGACGCCTAATTATTCCCCCCCCCCCCCCCTTGTTGTCATCTAAATAGAGTGAAACTTGGCAGATAGATTCGATGTCAATGACAATCCATTCTATCAAATTTTGAGGCTGTCACTGTCACTAAATGGTCGCTTTTACGGCATACTAATAAACCAACTTGCCTTCATCCAATCGCACTAAAATAGTATTTAACCGACCATCCTCTTTGCTGTTGTCAAAATTGTTTTAATAAATAAATATTAAAATTATTTTTATCCGAATAAATAAATGATAATATGATGTGAGTGATAAATTTACTTTCATTTTAATAAATAAATTTTGAAACGTAGTTTTCCGGACATATTGCTGATAGAAATGTTGTTTTGATACGGGAGACTGAAAAGCAAAGGGGTTTAAGTAACTTTTCTTAGCTTTCGAGAAAATACCCTTAAAGTTTCTTATTTTTATTTAATTCTATGAAAACTAGTCACATCTTCATTCCAGAGGTTTGTATTTCAACAACAAATAATTAATTGTACAAATTTAATATAATTAAAAAACTTTAAAGTGTATTTTCTCAAAAGTTAAGAAAAGTCATTTGGACCTTTTTGCTTCTCACGCCCTCATATTTAAAATGTGATGCAAACACCAAGCGCACGCTGCTTACAGAATCGGCGCCGTGTTAATGAATATAAAAATTGGTGATGCATATAAAGGATTTAGATTAAAATTTTTGTTTTTATGGGTTATATTATTTTTGCATTTCTTCATATTTTGTAACGTGCTGAGTGGTCTGAAAATCTGTGTGTCCGTCTGTGCGTAATCAGTATAACTCCAGAACGAATCGACCTACGATGTTCAACTTTTGCATATGATACCATGGGACCTATCATTAAGGTTTTCGTCAAAATTACGCATGCCCATAAGATATCAACCATTGAAAAATGTATATGTTTCAACAATTGTCAAAAAACGGCTCTATTGATTTTGATCAAATTCGCTGCAGTTAATTCCACTCTAAGAAACCACATTCCTAAGAAATTTCCTTAGAAAGGCGATAAAGGCGTAAAAAGTTGAAAAACGAATGTCTGCAACACAGAGTTCTTTTTCCTAGAGCATCTCCCGTCAAAGACTGTTTCACCTCTGTTTGACAAGAAAGGATTTTGTAAAATAATTACACCAATTCATGTAAAATTTAAATGCAGTAACCAGTATCAGGTGTCAATGAAAGTTGTGCGATGTTCAACACCCATAGTTAAAAAGTTGAACCACAGCCAACTTTTCTTTTTTTCCACTTCAAACAAGTGTCCTTAAAGGTATTGAAGATTGATTTTAATTGAATCAAAAATATTAATTTGACATTAAAAAACTACTTAATATATCTAAATTATTAAAAATAATTAAATTAGTAAAAGTAACTTATTGTATCCCAAGTTCTTGAAAATAATTTACTTTTATTATACGGGTAAAAAGCGCACGCAATCTAACTGCGCAATTTTTTAAATTGCTTTATATTTTAAAAGTTTAAAAAAAAAAAAAAAAATTTTACTGAAAATGCTTTTTCTTACAAAATGAGTGTCCATGCCCACTGTTAATTACATTTTCTATTTTTTCCCATACTGATATTTCGTATAACTTCCAATTTTCCTAAGAAAATCACACACATTTTAAAACTGTACTCGACCCACCAAAAATTGGTTCACGATCCGTAACAAACAGTTTGGGAAACGATAGTCTAGACTCAGTGTTATTCAAGAGAAAAACTGCGCCGAAACATCGTTAAAAGTCTATACTACTCTGATACCGAATTAAAAGCAATAGTTACAGGAGGAAATTCAAGGAAAACTTCCTAACGTTTTTGTTTCAAATGGGTAACAATCCAGAAAATGTCCACTTGTCATCCCAACAATAGACAGAAGGCTAATTTTAATAACCTCCATCGTGTCTACTCATTTTTACAACAGAATCCTCAGAGCGTCATCACGCTAAATATCGAATCTGAATCACTTCATATGATAGGCGAACAGTCGATCTAATAATCTGGAATGGTAATGTTATTTGAATTAATAGATGCAAATAATAATAAATACGTTTTTATGAAGTCAAAGTAAAACTTAATGTAGTCAGAGTAAAACTTAACCAGTTATTAGATGTTCCCCTGTAGTCCGAGAGACGAGTCCAAGTTCAGGTACCCGAACGAACATCATTCTGAATTTTTTATAGAAAGTAGAGAAATGTTAGTATATTTTATTAATGTATTGGTCTATCGGTGGAAAAATGGCTGAATTTGGTCAAAAATTGACATTTATTTAGTTGAATTCAATCCGATTGCCAAATGTGTCATAACTTGAAAACTAATCAGCATTCTTTTTTTATATGCTAATCCACCGCTCTTTAATTTTCAATTCGGAAGAAAGCAGACGATTTCTCCTCACTGACGGAATATATTCACATCTTTAAAAATAAGCCAAGTTGGCGATAAATATAGCGTAATTGCACACACCGGTATTGGCTAATGTCGGAAACATATGTTCTGGGAAGATTCGCCTGTCCATGCCGAAACGGGAGCATCGTTCCAAAAATGCACGATTTTTTAAAAAAAAATAAACATGTCAAAACCATCGCAAAATCTATTTTTATCCCTCCGTCCGTTATTATAAAAATATATTTCAATTTTAAAACTCTGCCTCAATATTTCAAAACTTCTAGAATGTTTTACCCAGCACTGTGCATCTTTTAAAAGTAAGCCAAATCGGCGACATCAATTACGTCATCAGTGACGTTATATTTATTGCGAACATGGCTTTTTTGTGAAAGATACAAGTAAAGATGCAAGTAAAGAAAGATCGCAAGCCGTCTGCCAGACATCTGAATCGTCTGCAACCTTCTTAATTGAAAACACAGGCCAACAACAACAAAAATATGTCTCAGTTGAGTACCGAAATTATTAAAGGAGGAATATTTCAACGCCCACAAATAAGGCAACTCATCAAAGATCACGCCTTCGTAAATTCGATAAAAGAGATTGAGCATTTGTTGCAGTTGTCAGAAATTTTGTGGGCAAACTCAAAAACTGAAATTATGTTAACTGGTAAACAAGATGGTTAACAGTTTCAAATCCAGTGGTTGTAACATAAGTATTAAGGTTGTTGAGGTTGGTACAGTTAAGGTTACAGTAACTAAAACCATTTTCCTGAAAATTTAGGAGACATCAGTGCGGAACAAGATGAAAGATTTTACCAGCAAATTAAAACTAGGGAAGACCTCTACCAAGGAGGATGGGATACGCACATGATGGCAGATTACCAAGGAGGATGGGATACGCACATGATGGCAGATTACTGCTGGAGTTCAAAAAAGAAACTGTTCCAAAATACATTCAAGAATGTCGCGGAAAAGAAACTTCTGAAGTGTTCAGTGACTATAGTTAGTTTCATCGATGACTTTTTCCTCCATCTTTGCATACAATAATATTTCTATAATATAATAATAAAAATTCCATCTTTAGTTTTTTATTTTATCCATTGCTTTAACTTAAAATAGTGTAATGTATATTTAGGCAACTCTATGCTATGCACTCGAGGCATTTTGGCTCTCTTTTCTACTCGGAAACAAATTAGAATTCATAAATTAAGATGAATCTAACAGTTATGTTTTTGTCTTATATCACACTAGTTGGTAAGAAAGTTATATTGAAAAATATTTATTTTAACTAGGTCAAATGTAGACTTAAAAGTCACCAACGCCGTGTCCCGTGAGTCGATTGATAAAAATACATATTTGACCTAGTTAAAGTAAGTATTTTTCCTTATAACTTTTTCACCATGTAATATTATACCAAATAAAACACTACTATTAGATTTATCTTAATTTTATAATTCTTATTTCTGTACGAGCAGAAAAAAGAACCAAAATGTCCCGTGGGTCAGACAGAGAATTGCCCCTTTCATTAAAATCTATTTCTTAAAAATTCGAGATCCTCGGCAAAAACTGATGCCATATTTGAATTCAGGGCATCAAATCGAATTTTTAAGAAATAGATTTTAATGAAAGGGGCAATTCTCTGTCTGACGCACGGGACATTTTGGTTCTTTTTTTCGGCTCGTAAAGAAATAAGAATAATAAAATTAAGATGATCTAATAGTTATGTTTTTATTTGGTATAATACTATACGGTGATAAAGTTATAAGGAAAAATAATTACTTTAACTAGGTCACATATGTATTTTTATCCACCGCGAAACGGGACACGGCGTTGGTGACGTTTAAATGTATATTTGACCTAGTTAAAATAAATATTTTTCAATATTACTTTGTTACCAACTAATATGATAAAAGACAAAAACATAACTGTTAGATTCATCATTAGAATCAGCTCCAAATACCATGGTAACAAAACCACTGTTGGCCTGTGAAATTAAAGAGCTATTGGTTACCAAATAAAAAAGAATGTTCATTATTTGGAAAGTTATGGCGTAGTCGGCAATCGGATTTAATTCAACTTATTTAAAGTCAATTTTTGACCAGTTTCGGCCATTTTTACCACGACAGACCAGTGTATTCATAATCCGCATTCTATCAGAAAATTCATAATGTTGTTAGATAGGGTACCTAAACTTTATGTCGTCTCTCAGTCTATAAGATTTTGCTAGAAATCTTGTAGCTGCATTACAACCCATTCCATACTCTCTGTGCCTCGTATATGCTATGAGATATTTCTCCATCTCCAACTAATTCCCCATGTGCCATGTCACTTGAATATTTATGAAATAAGTAACGAATAGCGATAAGTATAATACGGCAACGAATATTTATGATTATAAGAAAACAACCCTATCTTCCACATAATGTCTGCTGCTTATATTTGCAGTGGCTGACGCAAACAATGACGCGCATATATGGTACTTTTATTGCATAAACTTGTCAGTAGCTAATTTTCAGACGCTTCTGTGCACTTGTGTATTAATTTATTTATGAAAAATTATTTAACATTAAATGCAGCTGTTATGTTGGGACGCGACAACTTTCTAATTATACTTTAAAAGTAGTTCATCTAGTTAATAAATTTTAATTTTTTTAACTATACGTTGATAGAGATAACTATTAATGTAATCAAAGTTTATAATTAATGCTACAACCAAAAGTTCAAAACCGATAGCTTTAATATTCTCAAGATCAACAGAAGCGTAAAAGTTTAATCTATTATTTGAATTTTTAAAAGTTTCCTTATAACAGTATCTTCACTCAACCGTGCAGGCGATGTGTTATCAAGGATTATGAATTAATAGCATCTTAAAATGTACTGATGTAAGCAATGTCTTAATAATTTAACAGCAACGACGATTTCTTCGTTTATTAAGTGACATTTCCTAACTTAATTAAGTCCCTATTTCGGAATAAGATGAGCTTGCTTTCTATAACGTATATTAATTAGATTATTTACACATTGCATTATTTCTTTATTTTAATTAGATAAATTTAACACGAGACTTTGCAGCCAGTGACGTTTTTTCTGTCACGAGTTATGCTGAGATCATACTGTGCATCAAAAGCTCTGTTATGAAACAATATTCACCAATACTTCATAAAAAACAAAATTAAATAATTTATTTGTGTTCCTTTTAAAATAATCTATTTTATGTACCACAACTTCATTGAATATTTCCCATACATAGTCGCTATAACAAAAGTTATTATGTATTGTTGCAAAATATTTTTATGGCTGTTATGTTACATAAAATTTATGGTTTAGTAGCATTTTTCTAAATTTGAAATAGGCAGGAAATTTAAGGTATAACATTATCAATTTTTTTAAAATATAACATATCCCTCTTATGGTTTGTTTGTCCCTTCCTCTTTCTATTTTTTTTTTCTTTTCTTCTTCTCTTGCTTCTTCTCTTCCCTTCTTTTCCTCTTCCATTCTCTCTCATCTCTTATATTCTTTTCTCTCTATTTCTTCTCTCTATATTTCTTCTCTCTCCTCTTTCTTTTCGATCTTTTTCTCTCTTCTTCCCTTGTTCTTGTCTTCTCTTTCTTTTCTTTTTTTTTTCTTTTTCTCTCTCTCATCTCTTCTTATTGCCTTCTTTTCTCTGTATCGTTTCTTCTCCTCTATTTTCTCTCTTTCTTTTTCTCCCCCCTCTTATTCCTCTTTTCGTAATTTTAATTGGAACTTCCGAGAAACAGAGTCAATTTAAACTTTCTAATTCTAGGGGGGGTTCATCCACTGCTCGCTAATATTCGCCAACCAAGCAAACAGCCTATATTGTCAGTCTCCATATACAAAATCGTCCTTTTTTCAGACACGCCGAAAAGTTGCTTGGTTGTTTTCAGATTATCTGGCGCCGTCAGCAACACGAGGACTATAATGCACCGAAACATTCGTCATTAGACAAGCCAACATACATTTACAAACACCCATGCCTAACACGGGACTCGAACCCTCAACCTGGCGGTGTAGAAGCTAGCACGCTAACCACTATAACGTTTGGTCGGCCGACACGCCGAAGAGAATTACATCGATATATTTTTATCGATTTTATCGTGAAAAAATATACACTTCCAGTTAAAATATGTTTATATAACCATGGGCAACCTATTACAGCATAAGTCGGGAACAATATTCTATCGGCTTACAGAGCAGAAACAGCTTATAAGCTATCCGTAATTTGTAGATAGAGATCAGTGGTTTGATCATAATTCTTAATCTTCTCCTTATAAAAGTTTATTGTTATTCCCATTAATAACTATTTCGCAATTAGTTCCAACAATTCCAGAGGACATTCCGTAATAAATACATAGAAATATTCTAAGAAAATAATTACTAAGTCATTCAAAAGTCATAAAAATTACTTAATCCGTATTATAGCAAAATACTTTTCTAAATTACTTAAAGCTTTATGCCGAAGAAAATGTTTTCACTGTACTTCGAAAATTATTTCGAATCCAATCCATTGAATCATTCCAGTATATTTGTTAAAAAAATCATGATAATTATCATTTGAGCTCCGATTTGGCACTTTAATTACGTGCTTCAGAAAAGTATTTTATCTGGTCTCATTTTTCGAATTCGAAAAGAGCGTTGAGATAATTAACTACGGTTATTAACAGAAGTAATTAAAATCATGAAAATGATGTCTTCTTAAGTACGCTTCCATTTCTCTTTGTTCGGACTTGAGTGCGTGTGTGTGTGTGTGTGTTTTTTTAGAAAACTTCTGGAATGTTTTAATGAAGGAGAACAAAAATGAAATCAATGCATTATCCTTTTGAGGATCATATTAAAGGTCATGAATAGTATATTCTTAAAAGGTTCTCCATTGTAAAGTCATTTCAATCTCTGCATTGCTTCAAAAAATAATGTAGTGGAGAAATAGTAAAGTCTCAAATTATTGTTGCTTCATACTGTTACACAAATTTTCTGTATAAAACTGTAAATAGTGATGTATTTTTTTTTTTAAAGTTCTCACGCGCTCCTATAAATGGGACAGCGGAGTGAGGGATCAGTTGATATAAGGGATCAGTTGAGTCTTGGACGTCGTTTTGAAAGGATCAGAGCTTTTGATTACTTTCGTTGTGCCTGCATTATCGCTGTATCCGGAGTTGTATTCATCTGAGAAAATTTCATAACGATATAACTGTTAATTTGTTGTGAGAAACGTTAGTATAAATTAATAGACCCATTATGATTCTTTGATTTTAAATTTTCCATTTCATATCTACGCATTCGTTATAAGAATAATAATTTTAACAAATAGCTTAAACTTTCCAGTAGCACAACAATGCCGGCCATTTTCGCTCGACATCGACCAATGATGTCGATATGAATCTGCCATTGTTACTGATGTTGGCCAATCTCGCTCAGTGCTGGATAGCATATACTGGAAGTTTTGAAATATTGATCCACAGCACAAAAAAATTAAAATGCACGCAGGCAAAAAAAAAATATATATATATATATATATATATATATATATATATACATATATATATATATATATATATATATATATATATATATATATATATATATATATATATATATATCTTTTACTTTGACGTACAATAACTCAAAAACTAAAATTAACATCTCCAAAAGTTTCTTATCAACAGCTTTACCAAACATTTCTAAATAAACGTGCAAATTTTCTTACTTTTAAAGGTGATAGATTTCGCACTACGAGACAGGCAGAAAATGCGAGGCAGAAAAACTCTGAAACATCGGCGACTCCTTTCAATAATTACTTTATTTAAATTCAGAGAGAATAACCTGAATCTAAATAGCCTTGAGGATTAAAGGGTTACCGCTTAAAGTATCTTGTTAATGAACTCTCAACGAGTCCTCTGTTACGCTCCAAATTAAGTAACGAGTGCGTGCTCGCAAGCACTGATCAATCGGGTAAGGAACACTCGGTATGTGAGTACTACATTCATTGCATGTCTATAACCCTCTTAAGGCCAGTATTTATTTGTAGATTTGTTGCAATGAGTTTGCCTAATGAACATTCTAATAGACTGAGAGGCGACTGCAATTTTTGGACCCCATCGAACATCATTCTGAATTATTTATAGAAATTGGAGAAAAGTGAGTAGATTACGAATCCACTGGTCTGCCGTGGCAAAAATGGCCGAAACTGGTCAAAAACCGACTTTTAATAAGTTGAACTAAATCCAATTGCCGAATGCGCCATAACTTGACAAATAATGAGCATTTTTTTTATTTGGTAACCCTCACTCTTTAATTTTCAATTAAGAAGGTTGCAGACGATTCGGATATCTGGCGACGGTCTACTTACATCTATTAAAAGGGAGCCAAGTTGGCAATAAACATTACGTCACTGATGACGTAAATGATGTCGCCAATTTGGCTTACTTTTAATAGATGTAAGTAGACCGTCGCCAGAGATCAGAAATCGTTTGCGCTTTTTCTCATTGAAAATCAAAATGCAGTGGATTGCCAGACGAAAAAGTTTGTTCTCTTTTTGGCAAGTTATGACATATTTGGCAATCGGATTTTAGTTCAATTCATTCCAAGTCTATATTTGATCAGTTTCGGCCATTTTTGCCACGGCAGACCAGTGTATTGTAATCTACTCACTTTTCTCCTATTTCTATAAAAAATTCAGAATGATGTTCGATGGGGTCCAAAAGTTGCAGTCGCCTCTAGGACTACTACATTCATTGCATGTCTATAACCCTCTTAAAGCCAGTATTTATTTGTAGATTTTTTGCAATGAGTTTGTCTAATGAACATTCTAAGTATAGCCTAAAGAGGAAGCCATAATAAGGATCATCCCTATACTCGCTATGTTACAATCTTCTAGCCCAGTGCATTTAGAAACTACTTTCTCTAACCACCTTTGGACATTTGGTGAGCAGGTACGAAAAGGACCACTTAATGAAATGACATAAATTGTCTTCAATTAATGTCTATTATAAATGAAAATTAAAATAGTAAACAAAAAATCAGTTGGAGTAACTGCATATGAATTGATGTAATGATTTCAAATCTATAATAATAAAACTACTTGTGTGTCTGTCTGTCTATCTGTCTGTATGTGGCTCTGTGGATCTATAGAAACCTACTTAAATAAGAGTAGACTTCTGAAATTTTCAACACAAGAAGTTTTGGCTTTCTAATTTTATATATGTCAAACAGAATGTTAAAATTTTAATTAGTTCTTTTTTAATTAATATTTTAACATTTTTTATTTTTTTTTACAAAGTGACTTCATAATAGAGATACAGCTCTGAAATTTTCAACATAAGTAGTTTTAGCCTTCTAATTACACTTTTGAAAAACAGAATGCTAAAATTTTAATTAGTTATTTTTTAATTAATTTTCTTAATTAATTAACAGATTTTTTTACAAAATGACTTCTGGTAGGGTAACAGCTCTGAAATTTTCAACATAAGTAGTTTGGCCTTTTGAAAAACAGAATTTTAAATTTTTATTTAGTTCTTTTTTAATTAATTAATATATATTTAACAAAACGATATCTAATAGGGCTGCAGATCTAAAATTTTCAACAAAAGTAGTTGTGGCCTCCTAATTGAGCTTTTGAAAAACAGAATTTTAAATTTTTTATTTAGTTCTTTTTTAATTCATTTTTTTAATTAATTAATATATATTTAACAAAACGATATCTATATAGAGCTGCAGATCTGAAATTTTGAACATAAGTAGTTTTGGCATTCTAATTGGACTATTGACAAAAAGAACGTCGACATTTATGTGTCAATGTGTCAATGAACTTTTCAGCGAACGAAGCGAGCTCGATTTTGAGTAGCGATGAACCTTCCTGCGAGCGAAGCGCCAAAAACTGGGACCTATACACCAATGACGGATTTCCGCAACGCGAGGCCTCATAGCTAGCTAAAATATTGCACATGTTAAAAATTCGTAGCGAAGCACGGGTATTCAGCCAGTATAAAATGAAATACATTAGACGCTATTTTCGAGTTTTTAATTTATGTCATTTCATTCAGTGATCCTTTTCGTAAATACTCACCAAATTTCAAGATTTTTTTTCAGCGGGATTATTTGACTTAATGACAGTTTTTCATCGGAAGTTATTTCCAATGAAAAACTGTCATTGAGACAAATAATCCCGCTCTGAAACGAAAACCAGCAGACCGTAAAACAATTCATTCGATGTAAGGAAACTTTTCCACTTAAGATAAATATATACTGTCCACTTTGGGATTTCGAAACTTTCCGATTGGTGATCATTTTAACGACATTTTTCTTCTTCTAATTAACCTCATTAATTCCGACATCGATTTGGAAGTAGTTTTCGCTTTTCAAGAAGTGGGGCTGATTTATCACCGAGACAAAGTTTCGATTTATTTGGATTGGGATTACTTCATTTTTACTTTGGTTTCTTAAGTAAAACTATTTGATTTATTTCGGGACTAGTTTATTGATAGACAACATAACTCTGAAGGTTACTCCTTATTAATATTTTATTCGCTAATAAGGTGTATTTATAGACAACATATTTCTACTTTCTTTGTCCTTTGTTGAAAAACAAGTTTTTCTTAGAGTGGCAATTCTTCAACGAGATTGGTTAAGATAGGTTGAATGTATTCAGATTATCTGGCGCCGTTAGCAACACGAGGGCTATAATGCGACGAAACATTCGTCATTTGACAAGCCAACATACACTTACAAACACCCATGCCAAACACGGGACTCGGAACCCGCAACCTCGCGGTCTAGAAGCTAGCACGCTAACCACTATACTGTTTGGTCGGCGGTTAAGATAGGATCTTGTAATTTATTTATTTTTTTAAATATCATGATATGTTATATAGGGGAATGCTGAATGGATCATGTTTATTATAAAACTAGTTTTAATGATTGATGAAATATGGACATCCCTGTTTTCAAAGTTTAGTTACAATGCATATCATGAATGGTGTCCCAAAAGGGTTGAAATAGGATTTATTACTTTCAAATAGGGCAACAATTGCACTGGGTCAAAAAATTTCTACTCTTTCTGAAACTTTCTGGGTTCAAAAAAGTAGTCGAAATAAAATGTCTGTGTGTCTATGATCAACATAATTTCCTCACAGATTGACCTACGATGTTCAAATTTTGCACGCGGACTAGTGATGACCATGTGACTTGTCATAAAGATTTTCGTCAAAATTGTACATCCGCATAAGGTAGTTAGTTGCTTTTGAAAAAAAATATGTTTTTCTGCAATTGCTAAAAAAAAAGAGTGACGATTTTCATCAAAATAGCTGTGGTAATACCGAATTAAGTGTACTAAACAACCCATCTCCGAAATTCAAGAACAAAAAGAAAAGTTGAAACAGATGCAAAACATGTCTTACTTGGAATTGTCCCCCTTTAAGCATCTCCAATGAACAACTGTTTATCCTTTGTTTCATTTGATCGAAATGATAATTTCCAATTTCGGCAATTTGAAGTGTGTGTGTGGTTTTTCTTGACAATGTAATAATTATTGCCAAAGTGGTAATTTTTTTTAATTAATGAAAAATTGAAAAACAAACTGGCAAATTGCTATGTTAAATTTAAATGCAGTAACTATTATTATAATGTAGTCGAAAGCTTTGCTACGTTTCACTACCCTAGTTTTTTTTTTTTTAACTATTTTGAATAAAGAAACAGGTAAGTTGTAAAAAAATTTCAAAATGTGTTAAAGTTTGTTATTTTGAATTTTTATTTTTTTTACAGTCACTAGACTTTAAAAAGAAAATTACAAATATATTTCTAGGGTCAGAGTGCATCAAATACAAATTTGCATACTTTCTTTAAAATTGAGTTGTCCTTTTGTATCTGTATTTAGAAAATTATTTTCACAAGTTTCTTAAAGCAGTGTTACGCAACCAGTTCTGATATGATATATTTTAAACGTGCATATAAAAATCTTTTTTAAATAAAAGACTTTTCTTCCAAACATACTTTCTTAGATGCAAATATTTCATAATCTTTAAAATATATTAAACCTGAGAATTCAAATAATTCATTTAAGGCAATGAGTAAAACTTAAATAATATATGCCTTTTTTAATATGAATTTATTTTATTTAATAACAAAATTTTATTTACTAACTTCTTGAAAAAAAGTTGTTTGGAAACTTGTATGCGAAAATCTGAAGTTTTGAGTAGAAGAAAATTTAACACGAGTTTTGTCGGAACTGTCTACAAAAAAAAAAAAATCTTCGAAGCAAGGATGGATGCTACACTATACTAAACTCCAACTTATCTTGATATCACTAGACGATAGATCTCCACCGTGCTCATAGGCATTTAATCCATTTTAGCGGAGTGAAGACATAATTCTCGCCAAACCTTAATAGCCTTTTGTTCTCTACAGGGTTCTGGTTTGGCGAGCATTGTGCTTTCACGCCGCCAAAATGGATAAAATTGCCTATGAGCACTGTGACGATCTACCGACTAGTGATGTCAAGTTAAGATGAAGTTTAGTATAGTAACTAAACAACTGTATACTTAATGTGACATGATCTTTCTATGTCCGGAAACTTCATCAGTAGTTAGTTTTCTTAATTAACGAAGTTCTGAAAATATTTTTGTTTTGCGTAGAAGGATTTTGGCGGGTCTCTGTAACGGGAAAGAGGGACATTCGGTCAGCGGGACAGCGAGGTGAAAAGCGGGACTGTCCCGCCAAAATCGGAACGTCTGGTCTCATTATGTATACTATTGCAATCCAGCAAAAGAAACGTCTAAGAATGTCGAAGAATGTTCTTAGAATGTCCAAGAATGTTCTAAGAATGTATAAGAATGTTCTCAAAAATATCCAAGAACAACCATGTAATATCAAAAGTATTGTTGATCATATTTATTATTTGCCATGCACAATTGTGAAGTCACGCTCTAGTATAATATAGTGTAACTATCAGACACGTATATGCAATTTTAAGGTATGCATCAGATACCCCACATAATATCAAAAAATCACGAACAAAACAAAATTAGGAGAAAGTCCCAGTAAAGATGATTTCCTATACTCGTTATACACCGCGTTGCATAATGATAGAACCACCATGTATTTTCACCCTAGCATACAGTAATTGGAATAAATGATTGAAATAAATATTTTTATTGAAAATATACAAAATAAGAATGACAATAACAAAGTACAAACATTACTCATGTTTATATTTTCATGTAATAAAATAAAAAATACAAATTTTAGGTTGCAAAATGATAGTACCACCCCTACTTTTTAGTGGAATAATCGATCCCAGAGAAGCATGCGCAGTTGGGTTTCAGCAAACAGGTATATAAAAGCTTCGTTTGATCAACTAACGTAACCTTACTTACATTTATTGTGAGCACGCATAGTTTATTGATTTGAAAAGGTGTCACTAAGTATGGGTACTAAAAAAACAGTTATCTGATTTTGAAAAAGGAGACATTGCGGCTTTGAACCAAGCAGGATTGTCTTCACAGAATCTAGCAAGACATATTGGGCGTTCACCACACGTGGTCAATAATTTTCTACATCTTGGATCCAAATATGGTACACAGAAATCCACTGGAAGACCTCGAAAGCTAACAAAGCGGCAAGAAAGGTTAGTTGTAAAGAAGTTAAAAGCTGGTGAAACATTGAACAGACTATCACGAGACCCCACCATCAAAGTTCACAAATCAACTTTATCGAGAATAGCTCGGCGGAACGAACATCTTGAGTATACGAAAATGAAAGCGCATCCGAGACTTACAGATCTTCACAAACGAAAAAGGATGCAATGGGCTAAAGAACACATGACTTGGAAAGAACAGTGGACTCAAGTAGTGTTCAGCGACGAAAAAAAATTCAATCTAGATGGTCCTGACGGGTGGGCATTCTATTGGAATGATCTCCGAAATGAACCCCACATTTTTTCCTAAGAGACAGTGTGGGGGAGGATCGTTAATGGTTTGGTCTGGATTTGGCAATGTTGGTCGGACTAACATTGCCTTGCCTACTGGTCGAATGAGAGCAATAGACTATCAAGACCTGTTGGAAGAAAATTTGTTGCCTTTTGGAGAAGAAATTGGAGGTCCATTTTGGAAGTTCCAACAGGACAATGCTAGCATTCATGTTGCAAACTCGTCTTGGGAATGGTTCCTGGACAACAGAGTGCAGGTAATCAAATGGCCTGCTTGTTCTCCTGACATGAACCCCATGGAAAACGTCTGGGGTATTCTAAGCAGGGCCGTATATGCCAACGGCAAGCAGTATTCAATGGTTCAAGAATTGAAAGACTCCATTATTACAGAATGGGAAAATCTGAATGCAGATATACTCAAACGCTTAATCGAAAGCATGCCTAATCGAATTTTTGAACTTATAACCAAAAAGAGTGCTCTTACAAAGTATTAACTGAAAGTGGTTCTATCATTTTGCAACCTAAAATTTTTATTTTTTATTTTATTACATGAAAATGTAAACATGAATAATGTTTTTACTTTGTTATTGTCATTCTTATTTTGTATATTTTCAATAAAAATATTTATTTCAATCATTTATTCCAATTACTGTATGATAGGCTGAAAATACATGGTGGTTCTATCATTATGCAACGCGGTGTATTACAAGCTTCTAGTTCAGGGCATTTAGAAACTACTTTCTATAAAACCTAGACATGTGGTGAGTAGGTAGGAAAAAGATCGCTTAATGAAATGACATAAATTGTTTTCATTTAATATCTATCTATTATAAATGAAAATTAAAATAGCAAAATGCAAAACCAGGTGGAGCCACTTCATATGCATTGACGTAAGAATTTCAAAACATAAAATAAAATGTATTGGAAGCTATTTTCGAGTTTTTAATTTATGTCATTTCATTAAGTGATTATTTTCGTACCAACTCACCCAATTTCAAGGTTTTATAGAAAGTAGTTTCTAAATGCACTGGGTTAGGAAACTGTAACATAGCAAGTATAGGAAATGATCCTTACAAGGACATTCTGTTAAACAATATTATGCCAAAAGTATTTTAAACTTCCTTATGATTTACCATGCGCAGTTGTGAAGTGACATTACCATATACCATAGCTTAAGTGTAAGACACGTATTAAACAGTTTTAAAATATCCATCACATTTTTAAAAAAAAAAAAAAATAACAAAGCAAAACTAAATGCAAAAAGCATTGAAGCATTCATTGCTTAACTTCCTTAAAATGGACGATTCCCACATTTTTTTTGCAGCAACGGAAACCAGATTTGCAAGTTTCTCTCAAATCACGCCAACCTGTACGGAATGTGGCAATGGTCTACCAACGTCAACTCTTTCAACGCCAACTATTTGGCAGAAATCTCACGATAACCATAGAAACGATTGGAGCCTCTTTACGTCACGGACTTTGACTGTTTTGATCGGACTAGTTTTGGATCGGTTTTGGGGCATTTTCTTTTCTTAATATTTAAGTAACTAATTTTTTTAAAGATTTTCTGTTTGAATATTTGGAATCAGAAAGAAATTCTTTATAAATATATACTAATTTCGCTCGTTTTAAAAAAAAAATGTGGGAATTGTCCATTAACATGCATGGGTGGAGTGACGTTATCATAGTTCATAGCCTAACTATGAAGTCCTATACTAAACTCCAACTTAACATCACTAGACGATAGATCTTCACCGTGCTCATAGGCAATTAATCCATTTTAGCAGAGTGAAGACATAATTCTCGCCAAACCTTATAGCCTTTTGTTCTCTACAGGGTTGTGGTTTGGCGTACATTATGCTTTCACGCCGCCAAAATGGATTAAATGCCTATGAGCACTGTGACGATCTACCCGTCTAGTGATGTCAAGTTAAGTTGAAGTTTAGTAAGGATCATTCCCTATACTCGCTATGTTACAATTTTCTAGCCCAGTACATTTAGAAACTATTTGGTATAAAACCTTGACATTTGCTGAGTAGGTACGAAAATAATCACTTCAGGAAATGGCATAAATTAAAAACCTCGAAAATAGCGTCTAATATATTTTATTTTATATTTTGAAATCCTTACGTCGATGCATGTGTAGTGGCTCCATCTGGTTTTGTATTCTGCTATTTTAATATTCATTTATAATAGATAGACATTAAATGAAAACAATTTATGTCAATTTATTAAGTGATCCTTTTCTTAACTACTACGCAAATTTCATGGTTTTACAGATAGTATGTTATTTAAATGCACTGCGCTTGAAGCTTGTAACATAGCGAGTATAGGAAAGGATCTTTAGTACGAATTTCTCTTAAACAATTTGAAAATATCCATCACATAGAAATAGTAGGGGTGGGGAACATCGCACAACTTTCAATTCCACTATAATACTGACGTGGATTTGTACATTTTCATCCTTCATTTAGAATAAATGGCCAGTTTGGTGATATTTTTTGAAATAATTCCTGTATGGGTCTTACAAAAAAAAAAAAAAAAAAATCGCCAAAATAATGATTTTGGCTTTATACTTTCCGATAATCCTTATATTATCTTTTATTATAAGCGAAACAGAGAGGAGAGAGGAAAAAACGATCATTGATGAGGTATGCTCAAGGAAAGAGAACTCTGTGTTGAAGGCATTCGTTTTTAAACTTTTTACGCCCTTAAAACACTTTTACGGGAGATGTTTAGAACACTTTAAAAGGCATTACCACAGCGATTTTTATCGAAATCGTAAGAGTCGTTTTTTAGCAATCGTTGAAAAACATGATTTTTTCAATGGCAGCTACCTTATGCGCATGCGCGATTTTGACGAAACCCTTAATGGTAGGTCCCATTGCTGCCACTAACCCTCATACCAAATTTGAACATCGTAGGTTAATTTGTTCTGGAGTTATGCTGATCATAGACACACACAGACAGAAATTTTTTCTTGATCACTTTTTTGAAATCAGGATGTTCCAAAACAAGGATACAAAAATCATAATCAAACTTCTTTATAATGTGCTTTACATAGCTATGACATGACGCTATCAGACAAGTTTAAATAAGTTTAAAATATCCTTCGCATCGCTCGTACGATACCAAAAGCAAATAGAAAGAAAAAAATTGATTGATTTCTTTGCTGCGCATTTTGCATCTCCTCTGCTTGTTTATATACTTAAAGCAAGTTAATAGACAAGATATTTTAGGTTTGCCCGAGTAAAAACCCCAAGTCTTTTCAGAGAATCGCTTTCCGCATGCTTCCACGGAGTTGCAGATAAGAAGCGATTTAGGATCCATCACTGTCAACTTCTTTCTTTTTTCACTCTTCCCAAAGGAAGATTGCTTTCTTATTTATTATAGACAAAGTTCTTTCTTACTGAGGAGCTTCCGTTGGTTGTAAGTTTGTCGACTTGTGTTACTTCTTGGGAAAGTGTCTTCGCGATGTAAAACTTTGAAGAAGGCGTAGTGGGAGGTCTGCAGTGGACTTCGCTTTGTTCGGGGAAGAAACTGTTAGCCTAGATTTCTCAGACAAGTTGGAATTTGACAGTCACTGTCACTAAAAAGGCCTCTTATTTCACATTTGTATCGATTCCATCAAATCTGGTTCAGATAAGCATGTACAGTTTGGCGACTTTTTATGAATGAAAACCCTCCTTGTTAAGTTGACAACATATGAAAACAAAGTATCTGCCTATTTAGATAGTTTTTCTAATGTCCCCAAGATGGTCAGTTTGGCACCGAACCTGGCGAGATAACTTGTCATTGAATATCCAAGTTCTAATTTGATAACTCTAAATCAGCGTTCGAGACTAACTGTTAGATGCGAGCCGTATGACTTATGTTGGAGGTTTTCGCGAGCCGGATTCACCAAAATATGCATCTTGAATTTACATCGATTTAATAATATATAGCATTTTTAAAAACTGGAAAAAAATTATCTTAATAAAATTACAATATATATATATTGTATGTATATATATTGTAATATAAATAATTAAAAGATCATAGTTTTCATTCAATAGTAAATAAAAGTCTAGAAAAGAAATTAATTTTTTGTTTCAAAGCCCAATGCGAATCGACATAACTTTTAATAAAAGTATTAAAACTTTTCCCTCCAGATTACTCCGTTTTAGTCGATATCAATTGCAAGACGATGGCTGTCGAAATCGTTCAGTTTATTTTATGATAGGCGTCTTTTTGATTATTATTTTTAGAGTGATCAATATTTATACCCAAATTAAACATTCGGAACGAGCCCAGCCAAGAGAAACTGGTTTAAATTTGCTTCTGCTTTATCTGTGAATCTAGAAAATTTCCACCTTACATCTTGACAACTGATATGATACAATTTGTCACATTCAACAATAGTGCTGACACATTTCTTGAAACCAACATCTGACAACTTCTCCCACAGCACAAGGCATATTTTTCAGTGAGCTCTTATGTTTACCTTTAATTTTTAAAGCATATTAAAAATTTCTTCTTACGGTTGGGACTCACAATATTTTACAAATGGGGCCTGTGCACAATCTACTCATACAGAAGCTGGCTACAGAAACTTTACAGAAATAAACTTTACACTATTTAATCAAACAGTTCCTCTTTTGAAAACTATTCAAAAATAAACATTGGATTATCTTTTCATACAGAACTTGCTACAAAAATGTATAAATTAAACATATATACTATATTCATATAGAACATGGTTTTTAAAAAAAAAAACTGTTTAGAAATAAACTAGTCGAGGGGGTCCAATAATGAACCGATCCCTACAAATCTTTGCATTCGCAGATGATGTAGACTTGATGTCAAGAACAGAAAGATGTCTAATTGAATGCTATGAGGGTATGGGTAAGTGGAATCAAAGACTGTTGGACTTTTAGTTAACAGGGAAAAAACTAAATATATTGATATGGAGAGAGGAAACGGACCAACCAGTTCAGTATTTACTGAGCTTGGTTTTGAAATCTATAATAATAAAACAAGCTGTGTGTCTGTCTGTCTGTGGATCTATAGAAACCTACTTAAAATTGGAGTAGAGCTCTGAAATTTTCAACATAAGTAGTTTTGGCCTTCTAATTGTATACATGTCAAACAGAATGGATTAAAAGTTTTTTTCAAACTATAGTTTTCATATTACGTGCCTAGATAATATCTAAATGCATTAAGTAAGTTGGAATGTCAAAGCATTTTAAGGATTTTTCTTTTCAGATATTCAAAAAATACATATATTAAATTAAATTTAGAAAAAAATTCTATGACTCTTAGCGTTTTTTCGAAAAGATTTTACAGTAAGTTTGGATTTAGAAATACCGATTTTTTTTTTTTTTTTTATTTACAGAAGAAAAGATAGGGGGACAGTTCATATGCAAAGTTACATATTGTCACAAAAATCGTCAGTATGAAATTGTAAAGAGTGACGAATTTATTTTAAGGTTATATTTTATTTTATTTGTTAATAGCGATAGTGGCAACATCAAAATCAATCGAGAAAGTTCAAGACAATTCTATCATGTGATTGGTTAACTGGATTTTGCTAGAAATTTTCTGCCCCTACATAATAAAAGAAAGCAAAAAATTAGAATCTGGGGCTCAATCGAGTATCGTTTGCTGCTCGGAAAGAATCGGATGTTTCATTTACTTTCGTGGTGCCTGAATTATCGCTGTGTTTGAAGTTGTATTGAAGCTTGATAGAAATTGTTCCGTTATTCGGAAAAGTTTTGGAGAAAGAATAAATTATAGTTTTTATTTATTAAAAACTGTGTCATCATATCCTCTGAAAAAATTTCATAACAGTATTGTTTTCTATTGCTAAGACAAATAAAATTCCTTAGGTTTCCTCAACGCTCTTAAGTAACGATTTCCTCTCACTTACATAGTGCTTTCATTAACAATATATTATTACAACTTCTCAAAACGTTGGCATATTTCTTATTTTTTAAACTTCTATATTCAAACAAATCGCACAATGTGCAGACTATCCGTCAGAAGGTGAGGTCTTAATCATTAAATTGGTAAATCATTTATAAATTTTATTTAATCCATAGAAGGGGTAAAACGGAAATCGTCACAAAAAAACACAGTCCAGAAATATTGCATAATAGTCCGATAGGCGACTACAAGTTTAAATATCTTATCCAACAACATCCTGATTTTTTTTTTTTTTTTTTTTTTAATTGAACGAAGAGAAAAAATGTCATATTATGAATATTGGTCGGCCGATATTTGTAATATGACATTTTTTCTTGCATTTTTAACTTGCCCTTTTTTAAAGTTTTTCAAGTTGGCGTTTAATATTACGTCAACAGTTACGTAATATTTATCGCCTACTCGCCAACGTTATCTTAATAGTAAAAATGTGTAATTTAACTATTCCAGTAAGAAATCACTGAATTATTTTTCAATATACAAATGAGTAAACACAGAAAGTTTTTACCTTTTGGTACTTATTTTAGAAACATTTATAGTGAAGCTTTTGACTGTAATGTCACAATCCACTGCTATGTTCGTGGAAATGAAAAATCAAATTGTTTCATTTTGGTTAAAAGCATGTCCTACGAACTGCCATATGATGAAACCCCACTGAAAATAACTCGTTGAATACAAGGTTCATACAACATTAAAATTATCGAACTATTTTAATTTGAAGAAGAATTGCATTCCACTCATAGAAAAAAAATTCACGCATAGGTTTAAAAATACATTTAAGTGTCACTAAATACATAATTTCTTTATTACTTTTAATGATTTCACCTTTACAACAAAATTTTTAATTTGTTCTTTAAGTATTTAATGTTTATTTAAATAATTCTTTAATTTCAGTCAAAATAACAACAAATGATAATGTTGTATAGTATATATCATAAATCTGTAAGCAAAAATTTTTAATTACATTTCTTCATAAATTCATAATTAATTTGTTGCTTCACTTTCAGTACACTATAAAATCCGTTGTAAAACATTTTCACAAAAAAAATTGAAGCTCAAAATCTGACAAAGATAAACAAAATTTCGTAACTTCCAAATATGTAAAAATTTTCCTTCCAAGCCAGCCAGATAGAAATATGCAAATAGGTGTTTAAAACTAATATTCACTTTTTAAAAGCCTAACACAATGGTTTTCACATGATTTTTAATTATCTAGTGTGTTTGATATAAATCGCAACTTTTAACAACTAAAAAGTTCTTTATCTAAATTTACGCAATTCACTTTATTGATGGGTTGTGTCTAAAAGAACACTGTTTCTAAACATTATATTTCGGTTATTATATACCTGTTGGCGAACATTTATAATGACACAATGTTATAGTACTGTTGTAGTATGTTGTGAGACATAGTATAAAAAACAAATATTTTTCCCATAACTTCAAATATAAATAACGTAGCACAGTACACGTTTTCAAACGACCTGGGTAACCTATTCTAACCCATTTTTCTTAAACTTATTAAAAAAAAAAAAATTTAAAAAAAGCCAACGCGTCTTCACTTTAAATAAAAACAACTTTTGAATAAGTTTGACATTCACACTTTCCCGTCGGAAGCAATTTCTTATTCAAACACTTCCGTTGCTGGGGCCATATTTCAAACATGCCCTCATTTAAAACGTGCGTTTACTTTTTCTCCAAAGACTGTCTCAACACAACAGTAAATCCCCCCAGAGGAGTGCGTTTTCTTAACAGGCGCGGAAAAAAAGTGAAAAATAGTATTGTATTCCTGTGCAAAATATCTGGAAAGTTCCACGTAAAACCTATACTTCATATGAAAGAAATTCCAAAAAAAATCGTTCAGAAACTCAATTTATTGATATCAAGTTCTGGCGAACTTTATTCAATGATGTTAAATCGTTCTTTTTATTTTCAAAGCCAGTAGTTTTAATGTTACGCATACTGATTTTTATTCGTGTGGAGAAAAGGTTTTAGTGTGAAGTAAAAAAAAAATATATATATTGAACATAGTTAGAAAGATATTCCAAGTGGAAAGATGGCAACGGTGGGAAATCGTTTGGTTTACTTTTCAATTGAGAACTCCCGTCCAACTGTTCAAAAGTTCTAAGCACAAAGAACTATTATTTAGTAGTATATTGTATGGAATAAGTAAACATGCGGATTTTTCTGAAAATGGAAAATATCTTTTCTAACTAAAATTTATTTTTCAACTTACATGCAAAGGAGACTGCTTTTATATTTCGAATTCTTCAAAAGTTTGAATTCTTCAATACTTTCCAATTGAAATTGATGCAAATCCCATGAAATATACACGGAAAAAAGTAAAAGATGTATTTCAGCTCTTGCATATACTTGAAATTAAATATCTTAAAATATATACGCTTAGAAAGAATGTGAATATTTTTAAGGGCAAAATATTTTTTGCATATTGTGTATTGAAAAAGATTTATAATGCATTACCTTTAAAATATTAATTAGTTAATAGCATCTTAACGTTTCAATTTCCATATCTCAGTAATGTTAAAATAAAAGTTAAATAATTAACATTATCTAAAAACTATTATTTATAATTACTTCGCATTTCCTAATCTTCCAATTTCAAAATCCTTCAAATTTCTAATAAATTATAGTCTAATGCACAATTTTTTTTATTATCTTGATTTAATAATCTAAAATGCATGAAATATATACTGTTAATTATGAAAAGTGCTGTGTATCAAAAATTTTAATTCTATGCATAAAAACAACGATGAATCCATAAAAGCCCATATTGAAGTCTTTAAAACAGTTGAATTAACACTAATTAAAAAATGAAAACGGTACTTTTTGGCTTTAATTGGCGGCAACACACAGCTTACAGATAAAAAAAATTAATAATGCTGCTAATCTTGCCAAGCAGTACTATGAAAAATTTTTGTTGAAAAGTTTTTTAGAAAATTTTCCTTATATACGTGTTATTTTAACATTACCGAGAAAGTGTAATGAAATTGAAATGTGAAGAATTTGCCTTAAGTTATTAAAAGTCTATTAATTCGATTGGGAATGGACAATTACGGCATTTTTTAAAAACGAGTGAAATTAGTACATATTTATGAAAAATTTCTTTCTGATTCCAAATATTTAAACAGAACTTCTTTAAGAGAATTATTTGTTTAAATATTAAGAAAAGAAAATGCCCCAAAACACAGCCAAAACCAGTCCGATCAAAACAGTCAACAAAATTCGTGACCTAAAGAGACTATCGTTTCTATGGTTATCGTGAGGTTTCTGCCAAATAGTTATAGTTAAAAAAGTTGGCGTTAGTAGACCATTGCCACATTCCGTACAGGTTATTGCGTGATTTGCAAGAAACTTTCAAATCTGGCTTCCGCTGGTGCATTTCAAGACAAGATGTTTGAGATCTCTTTACGTCACGTTCAATGCCAACGAAATGAGTCGTTTTCTCGCCAACCTCTAACAAGGTTATTTTGATCGGAATTTTTTTTTTTTTTTTTTAAAGTGTTGGGAAATTTTTTTAAAGTGTCGGATGAATTCACTTCACTTACTTTGTAAGTTTGTGACTTGACTTGATTTGATCCGAGTTGTATTTCGAGTTTTGAAACTGGTGTGTTAGAGTGATCTAATATCCTTATGCTAATTTTTGTGACCCGGTCATGTGACCGTTGATTCAAGTATTTATACTTTTTGGATCGTGTACTCTTTGGCTTTTTCTTTTCCATGCCTTATCGGCATGAAGTAACTCGATCTAGTGTGCGTGTCGCACAGGAATGATTAGCCAATTGCAAGTTACTTATTTCTTTTATTGTAAATAAATTTTGTACTTTTAAACGTCTCTAAATCTTTTCCAAAAGAAGTCATTTTCACTGTGCATAGTTGAGAAATCTTTAAAGCCCTCAACAAACCGCAACAAAAAGCGCATTGAACAGAAATTTTTATGTTTATGGCCTTTTAGAAACATTTAGAATATAATAAAATAAATAAATAAATGCTAGAATTGTCCATTACCAATGGCAAATAATAATACAAAGTAAAACAAATCGAAAAAATATAATGATTTAAATAAAAACTGAAAGTAATTTTGTAAAGAAGCTATAATAGTCCGAGTGACGACTGCAAATTTAGATACCACAATGAACATCATCCTGAATTTTCAGTAATGAATGTGGACAAATGCTAGCAGATTAAGAATTTGCTGATCTTTCGAGACCAAAAATGACTGAAATCGTACAAATATCAACTTTAGGAAGTTGAACAACACATTATAAATTTGTCATCACTTGTCAAATAAAGAGCATTCTTTTTTATTTGGTAACCCATCGATCTTTAATTTTCAAGAAAGTTGCAGACAGTTTTTTCTTTTCTAGCGTATAGTACTTTTATTTTTTAAAAGTCAGCCATCTTGGCAATAAATATTACGTCACCATTGACGTAATATTTATTGCCAAGATGGCTCCGGTTTAAAAGATGGGAGTAATTTTTGTCATAAAATAAATATCGTCTGCCCCTTTCTTCATTGAATATCATAGAGCGGTGGGTTAATATATAAACTAGGGGTGTGGAACATCGCACCACTTTCAATTACACTATAATATTGCACATTATATTAAAAGTTATGAAGTTAGTTACTGTTTTCATATGTTCTCTCATTTAAATAAAAATGTCCAGTTTAACGATATTTTTGGCAATAATTTTTACATAGGCAAAAAAAAAAAATCGCCAAGAGGGCGAAATCGGCGATGTTATTCGAGACACATTACATTGTCCTTTCTTGTGCGTGGAACAGAAAAGAATCAATTGTTGATGGGCGATGCTCAAGGGCAGAAAGCACTATGTTAAAGGTACTCGTTTTCCTCTTTTTACACTTTTAACGCATTTCTACTGGAATTTCGAAAGTGGGGACAATTAAAACCTCTTAACATGCATTATCACAGAGATTTTAATCAATATCATTACAGCCGTTTTTAGCAATTGCTGAAAAACAGAATTTTTTCATGATTTCAACTTTACGGGCAAGTGCGATTTTGACGAAAACCTTAATGGTAGGTCCCTAGCCACCGCTAACCCGCACACAAAATTTGAACATGGCAGAACAATTTGTTTGGGAGTTATGCTGACCAAAATACACACAGACATACTGACACACATTTTTTCTAGACAACTTTTTTGAAATCAGGCTGTTCCAAAACGTGGAGAAATTCTAAAAAAAAAGTCGAATTATTTGCCGACTTTCCTTACCTTATGTAAACATATGGGTAATTGAAAGTAAAACTAATGCTCGTTATTTAGCAAGTGAGAACATATTTGGCAATCGGATTTAATTCAACTCATTCCAAGACTATTTTTGTGCAGTTCCGGCCATTTTTGTCCTGGCAGACCAGTATATACATATTCTATAAACATTTATCAACACTCTATATAAAAATTCAAATTGAAGTTAGGTAAACTTGCTAACGCATCTTAGTCAATAAGAAAATGATTTAAAATTGCTTTTCCTGGTATATAAGAAGTGCTTTACTTGAATTTATACCTTATAAACACTTCCAAGTAATAAGTAATGTAACATTTGAGAAGTTCGATTTCAAAACTTATTCTTAACACTAGAGTATTCAAAAAGTTGATTAGTTTTGAAAAATCTCTTATAACTCATTAAAAATCAAGGAACATATGCTGTCAAAATATGATTGATGTCTTTGAATCATGCTGCGTCGTGTAAAAATCATTTTATTCGTTTTAATTTCTTTCAGTTTTTAAAGGAGGTATTTTTTTTTTTACAAACTCGCAAAGTTTTCATAATGATTTTTGTGTACTTCTCACACACTTTGACATTAATTTACGTAACATGATATCCTGTTAGATTTTTATGCTGAATCTAAATTTTGGAAAATAATTTAGGGTGGCCATTGAAATTGCTATAATTTGTATCTGTTTTGTTACATATATAAAACAACATAAGTGTAAGTGACTTATACTATTCCATAAAACGTAGCCAGCATATCCGACACAAAAATATATATCGCCGTCGTGGAACATAAGAATTTATCAATCTGTAAGAGATGGAGAGAAAGCTTAGCAATGACTTCTAGACAAGTAAAGATATGAAGTGACAAATCGAACGCGAACCTTTGCCTTTTATAGGCCGTCAGAACGACGCATGCGCTAAAGACATGGTGAGACCGAGGAACTAGTTTAAACTAGCTTAGACTAGCAGAATCCAGCCAAATCTATGGAACATCTCACTAAAAGTCGGATTAAAACCAGCAACACTATAAAAGAGTCATAGATGGCCTATGAGAAATACATTACTTATATGACCCCTCATGATACAGAAAAATTACTTTTCTTAAAAAAAAAAACTGTCCTCGAATTACAAAGGAATTTTCTGGTGTTTTTTTTTTTTTTTTTTTTTTTTTTTTCCCTTTTTCTTTTTTTTTTCCCCTCAGAATTTAGAGCTAAAAATATAATCAGCGTTAAGTTTTTTTTTTTTTTTTGTGTTTTAGGTTTAACGCAAGTAAAGGTCCTGAAAAAAATTATATTTATGATGCAGCCATTCTAATGGAATCCAGAGAAAAGTTTTCAATTAATTTACCTTCAATTCCAATTATACATATTCCTCATTAAAAGTTCAATTTCTTTCTATTTGTCTATAAGGATATCCATATATAATAATGAGATTTCCAACAGAATGTTTCATTCAGTTTAACGTCATATTGATAAATGTTATGTTGTCCTGTTTAAAGTTTATTATTCTAATTACAGTTTCAATACGAGTCCAATTTTCATATTTTTTCAATAAGCAAACGCAAAATTTTACTTTGCTTTAATAACGTTGTAAGTTAATTCAAAGAAAGCTAATTTAAAATGTATTTAACTTGTGAGTGCACAGACGTAGAATTTATTCAACTTTCATTACACTTGCCGTAATTTATCTACTAAGTTAGATATTTCAAATACCAAAGGTGATCCCTGATTAAGCTCTTTAGAACTTTTAAACTTATTGTCAGGTCAGTACTACTTGAAACAATTATAGTCAGCGAATGGAGTATTCAAGTTAGTAAAGGGAAAGTTGAATGCAACACAAACCGGGGTTTTCTGAAGGAATCTCCTAATTTTGAAATGATGTAACTGTGAAAGAGTGAGAGACAGAAAGAAAAGACTTGTAGTACGTTGAATAGACAGGTAAAGAATTTAAAATACGCCTGTTTTCTAAATTGATTGCTAAGAGTAAATTTGATGGTAGATGCATATTGTTTAACTATGAGACTTTTTCCAATTATTACATTATATTCAGATTTTATAATTTTTTACCACCTTTTAATATTGTAATTAACTTCCCAAACAGGTCTATTTAAAATTCTATAACTGTCTATCCATTATACCTCTTGTCTCTTCCTTCTGTCTCTCAATGTTTCGCAGCCATATGACTTTAAAGCTAATGGATCTTTTCTGAAATACCCCTTGTGCAAGTAATATTCAGAAATCATTTTAATAGAGAATTTGAAATTAAACAGGTCAAAAAAAAAAAAAAAAAAAATTAAACTGTGATGAAAACGTCAGTTCAGTTACACTTCTTTAGTAAATTGCAACTTTACGTTAGCTATTACTAAATTACAGCCACTGAAACACAAATTTCAACATATTTCTAGTTGTAACTTTTGATTGAAGTTTATTTTGATACAATAATCTTATCTTGACATTCAAACTAGAATATAAACCTTTTTATTTTCAGCTACCCATATGTTTAAATACATTTTTAAAAAAAATCGATTTTTTTTTTTTTTCCTTCTTTTTTTTTCCCATTTGTTTTGGAACATCCTGATTTCAAAAAAGTGGTCTATAAAAAGTGTCTGTATGTCTTTACATGAGTGGTCAGCATAAATGCCGAACAAACTGGCCTAGGATGCTCAAATTTAGTGAGTGGGTAGCTGGTAGCCATGTGACCTACCGTTAAGGTTTTCGTCAAAGGCAAAAATCATGTTTTTCAGCAATTGCTAATAAACGGCTGTAGAAATGCAATAAAAGCGTACAAACTTAAAAACCAAGTACTTTTAACACAGAGCTCTGAGCCCTTGAGTATTGCCCATCAACGATTATTTTTTTTTCTATTTCACGTGCAAGAAAGAACAATGTAATGTCTATCAAATAACATCGCCAATTTTGCCACTTTGGCAGGTTTTTTTCCCCCCATGTAAAAGAAATATTTCCAAACTGGACATTTTAAATTAAATTAGTGAAAATTTAAAAATGGTACATATCACCATAAATTTTAATGCAATGACCAATATTATAGTGAAATTGCAAATTGTGCGAAGTTCCATACCTCTACTTTTTACATTGTTGCCATCAGGCCAGTTGACATTTTTAGATATCTGCCATCAGCCATTATTACTGAACTGGCTTGATGCCCATTGGCCCAAAGGCCAGTTCAGACAGCACTGAAAGATACAGGACAAACACCCATTCATTATCCGGGATTCGAACCCAGACTCAACGGCTTTGAGCATCTTATTATAATGACCATGATACTGCATAAGCATTTTTCCTTAGGTTTACATAATCCATCCGAATTTGTGTTGAATCCATTATACAATTTTGCTATTCAGTTAAGTAGGTCACGCAATGAATCAAATATTCAGAGATCTTTAAAGGAAACTTCCATATTGAATTAAGTATAATTATTAATATCACCTAGGTCTCCAATTGCATACATACAAGTAGTTTGCAGATAATTTTAGCTTCTCCGGTACACTGGTTGGTTGTTTTCAGATTATATGGCGCCGTCAGCAACACGAGGGCTATAATGCGCCGAAACATTCGTCATTTGACAAGCCAACATACATTTACAAACACCCATGCCTTACACACGAGACTCGAACCCGCAACCTCGCGGTTTAGAAGCCAGCACGCTAACCACTACACCGTTTGGTCGGCCTACGGTACACTGATATAAAACCTAGACTGGTTCTTTATGTGAAGGTCAGTTCTTTGCTTCAAATATGAATATGGGATTAAAACTTGAATAGTTGACGTTTTCTCATTAGGTTTGTTCCCATACTCGCCAACTTGGCGATGTTTTTGTTTATAAAAAAAATCGAAATAAGCTAGATGTCTTTTATATTAGGGGGATATATATGAATGACGATAAAATATATTATGTATATTAAAAGTCGACACATTTTACTATTGCTCATGTTTGGTATGTGGATTTGAAGGTGAACTTCTTTTATGCATTGTAATATCTTTGAAATAGTGTGTGCGAAACGGTTTTATTTAAAGTTACCGGAACACATTGGTGGGAGATTTTTTTTTTTTTTTCTTCCTTAATTTTTCAATTCAACTCGAAATCTTTCTCACTTAACAAGTATTAGAAAAACTAGGGGTGAGGAACATCACACAACTTTCAATTACGCTATAATATTGGCCATTGCATTAAAATTTATGGTGTTACTTACCGTTTTCATATTTACAGTCACTTAAATAAAAATAGCCAGTTTGGCGATACTTTTGGATGTAATTTTTACATGGGCTTAAAAAAAATTAGGTCAGGATAGCGAAATTGGCGATATTTTTCGATAGACATTACATTGTCCTTTCATGTGCACGTAACAGAAAATAATCGAACGTTGATGGGCGGTGCTCAAGGGAACACATGATTTTTTTCAATGACAGCTACCTTATGTGCTTGCGTGATTTTGACGAAAACCTTTATGGTAGGTCTCATGGTCACCACTAACCCGCACACCAAATTTGAACATCCTAGGTCAATTAGTTCGGGTGACATAGGCGATGCCCATGTTTACCAACAAAGCAACTCCGGAGGGGAAAAAAACCGGTTCCTAGACATTTTGGTTAGTAGAAAGCTGGCTTGTAAAGCACAGGATTCAATGGGAATTTGTGACTGTATTGCAATAAAACTGTAAATAATCAAGTTTCAATTGAGTAAATCATTAAACAGACGTTCTAAATGGATTTAAGACATTCTGAAATATATTTTTACTTAGTTAAAATTGCAGTTTTTATTTATTAATGGCTCTTAATGATCGAATTTCGGTGAAATCGCGGTGAAAAGAGCCGATTTCGGCGTGATTTTGGTTGGCGGCGTAATGAATTACCGGTCGTATGATGTCACATGCCCCTCGAGTATAGTCACACATTTTTTCTAGACAACTTTTTTTGATTGGTTGGTTGTTTTCAGATTTTCTGGAGCCGTCAGCAACACGAGGGCTATAATGCGCCGAAACATTCGTCATTAGACAAGCTAACATACATTTGCAAACACCCATGCCTTACACGGAACTCGAACCCGCAACCTCGCGGTCTAGAAGCTAGCACTCTAACCACTATACCGTTTGGTCGGCGCATTAGTTATAGAATCTTCAAGTTAAGGATATCGTCCAAATTTAATCAAATTACTTTAAAGGATACATCACAAATATTTCAAATGAAATTGCAGCATTGCCATTCACTGCTTTACATATTTTAAAGAGGCGTAATTTTGTTCCTTCGAATCACATTCGATTAAGTATAATTGAAGATTTTATTGGAGAGTTTTAGTATATTTACGTTAACATTCCCAAAACGATTTTACTACGATGTATTTTTATTTCTTTTTTATAATGATAATCTTTGGGCGCAAAAAGTCACGTTTATCGTTTAAGTTTTGAAATTCCAGATTCCTTGGATTTTGTAAAGAACGGTTTACAACATAATGTGGATCCCAGCGTTTTCAATTCACGAAGATACGAATATAAGATTTTCTTGAATAAATTTATGTAAATACAAGTTGTTAAACTAAAGTGATTTTTACGAAAACTTCTCGTAAACTTTTAGATTCCTAATTTGGTTTTGTGACTAATTTTCTAATTTTTTTTTCTAATGACTGGGACTATGATTAGATTTTTTGAGAGAAAAAATGACTTGAAATTATTTATAATTTTTAAGAATACAATCTCAAAGAACAAAGCATTATTTTAAGGCTTTTGCATACGCCTGATGTATTTATACACTTTGCGCAAATTTCCTTTAAAAGGCTTGAGTTGAACACATATTTTGAACATTTTTATGTTGAGAAAAGAAAAATTGACAAAATAATTATGCCATTCTTTTCATACGTAAACAAAAAAAAAAGTCAACTAGTACTTAAATATTTGAATATAAGTGGTAAATACAATGCAACCTGTTGCAACTATGTTTCGATTTTTTTCCCTTTCAATTACCTATATATTTACATAGGGTAATTAAAGTAGAGCATTTGGTAATTTTTTTTTTTTATTTTATTATTTTTTTGTGCATTTCTCCAAGTTTTGGAACACTCTCATTTAAAAAAAATGCCTGTTTGTGTGTACGTGATCAGCATAACTCCCGAACAAATTGACCTACTATGTTCAAATTTTGTATGCGGGTAAGTATAGTGGCCATGGAGCTTACCATTAAGGTTTTCGTCAAAATCGACCCGTAAGGTTGAAATAATGGAAAATCATGTTTTTTCATCATGTCACGTTCACCTGTTTCCAATCGACTAGATTTTTTTTTTTTTTTTTTTTTTTTTTTTTCAATTTAAAGGACTAGAATTTTCTTTCGGTGTTTAAACCTGGTGAATATTCATATATTTTAAAACGATATTTCGGTAGATATTGTGACAAAAAATGAAGCGTTATGTCTATGGGGCAGATACAAACTGAAAATATATCTCTTATGATCTTTTAAACAAACTTTAAAAATCAAACATAATTATAGAGTCACGTAGAATCATATTCATGAGTGAATTTTACACAATCCGAAATTTCAGGTTTCAACTTTTTAATATATTTCGTTTTCTAAAGAAATGAATAACGCAACTTCAATTCCTACGCATAATAAACACCAAAATAATATAAAGAAATACAAATACGATTCCATAATTCATAAATAAAAGTTTGTAATTATCGACTCTTGTTCATGACTATTAAGCACCTTAAGTCTTTTTTAATAAGAAACGGCTTCAAACCGTGAAATTAAAAATTCTTTCCTTGACGAGAATTCGTCTGGGACTGCACAAGATATGAAAGTACTGTTTACAATAATTTATACTTACAATCTTAAAAAAAAAACGTTCTTTGATATTTATTTTAAATACTAAGCAGTACCTTGTTTTAAAAATGGTGTTGTTTACCAAACTGACAAGTTTTAGCTTTACATTTCGCCTTATTAAGATAAAATCCTAGTAAGGATTATTCCCTATACACGCTATGTTACGATCTTCTAGCCCAGTGCATTTAGAAACTACTTTCTAGAAAGCCTGGTAGACTAAGAGGCGACTGCAATTTTTGGACCCCATCGAACATCATTCTGATTTTTTTTATAGAAATTAGAGAAAAGTGAGTAGATTACGAATCCACTGGTCTGCCGTGGCAAAAATGGCCGTAACTGGCCAAAAATCGACTTTTAATAAGTTGAACTAAATCCAATTGCCAAATGAACATTATTTGCCAAATAATGAGCATTTTTTTTATTTGGTAACCCTCACTCATTAATTATCAATTAAGAAGGTTGCAGACGATTCAGATATCTGGCGACGGTCTACTTGCATCTATTAAAAAGGAGCCAAGTTGGCAATAAACGTTACGTCACGGATGACGTAACTGATGTCGCCAATTTGAGTTACTTTTAAAAGATACAAATTTTCCAAACCAGAGATCAGAAATCATTTGCGCTTTTTGTCATTGAAAATCAAAATGCAGGGTTGCCAGACGAAAAAGTTTGTTCTCTTTTTGGCAAGTTATGACATATTTGGCAATCGGATTTTAGTTCAACTCATTCCAAGTCGATTTTTGATCAGTTTCGGCCATTTTTGCCACGGCAGACCAGTGGATTCCTAATCTACTCACTATTCTCCAATCTCTATAAAAAATTCAGAATGCTGTTCAATGTGGTCCAAAAATTGCAGTCGCCTCTCGGACTATGGGTGAGTAGGCAATAAAATCACCACTTAATGAAATGACATAAATTAAAAACGCCAAAATAGCTTGAAATTCACGATACCAGTCGGAATTTCAGTTTAGATCGTCAGTTGTGTGACGTCAGTGAAACGACCACAGAGCCACCTGTCGGAAGTCTAGGGAGAGCACAGGTGATTGAATAATGGTACTTATTGCAAAACAAAATATGTAAACCAATATGAATTTTAGGAAAGATAATTGTCTGGAATCCGTGAATATTTATTAATATAATGAATATTTCTCACGTAAAAATTAATTTTAGCGGAGAACTGAGAAATTATTGATTTCAGAAAAGATATTTTACTTCTAAACAAAATTTGCTTCGGGATAGAAAATAAACAAAGCACATCCAAGGGCGCATTCTTACATATTTTAAGAAGAGTGCCTTTACCTAAAACTTTCCACGTGATTTAGCAAAATTTCTTATATTCTTTTAAATTTTAAATAGTATTGAGTGAATAGTGAAAGAAATATCATATCAATCATAAGATCCCATTTCTTCGCACGAACATGAATACTAATTTAAAAAGAAAAATTCTAGACAAAGATCTATATAATATGCAAAATGTACCTATTTGATATAATATGAAAAACTGTAGTGAGTATTTAAGCCTTATGTTTTCAGAGTTATACTTAGCAGTTCAATAATTTTAAAACTAATTACAATTGTTTTTTCACTAAGACATATGTTAATATCATTTTATTTATCGATATATTTTGGCAGTTAAGATAGCTTGAAATTTTTTGTTCACTTAATCAAATTTTGGCTATGGGTGACTAGCTTTGGAACTTTATCTATGTTAGGTACCAATTTTCAAAACACCACTTACAAATATTGGTATCATTTAATCTTCGTTTTAACTATAAAAAAATATTAAAACACAATGTTAAAACTACACGCGATAACAGATAATAACAGTAAAACATTTACAAATTTAAAATGCCTAATTTAACAATTTATAAAAGAAAAATATATATCTTCCCATTTTATGTAACTGCAGATGTTTTCCATTTTATAACTTCTACTTTAACTACTAAATCCAGCAGTTGTTCACAAATTTTAGAAAAAACAATTGAACGATATATTATTGCACTACTAAACATATCAGTGGCTTTTTTTTTTTTTTTTTTTTTTTTTCAAATTTTGTTTGCTATTTTTAAATTGTTTTAAGAACTTGTTAACTTATGTTTCTAATTTATAATTTAGCCCTTAGAAATAAAAGATGTATCAAATAGGACTGATACGTTTAAAAAAAAATAATAAAAAATAAACATAACACAATAGCAATTTGGTGCATTCAAATTGGGCAATTTCGGAAATGCATTTTTATAAATAGTATCAAAGTTCACCAACAGATGACGCTGTTGAATGAAAAATTAAAAAAAAAAAAAAAAAAAAAAAAACTTATGAACATGTTACAAAAACCCCAAAACGATGTTTCAATTGCGCCATGTTGTTTATAGAAGTGGTTGTTATTTCAAAAGAATCGTTTTAAAGTATGAGCAACCTATTCAAACCATTTCATCTTCAATCAACAGCGCCACCTGTTGTTGAATTTTTTAACTAATTTTGAAAATTAATGGGATAAAATTCTCTGGGTTTTTTAAATAGTCTCTAGTTTTCTCTAATTCTCTAGTTTCTTAATAACTAATTCTCTAATTAAAAAAAATTCTAAATATAATGCAGCAAAAGGTAATTTCTATACTGCCCTGGGCATTTTTTCACGTATCCGTCAGTCCGTTTTGGGACACCCTGTAAATGAAGGGGTGAATGTTTTTATTTTCAATCAAAAATTAAAATGTCCAGGGTGAACAATAAATAATTGACCCATTTTAAACGTGAGTAATTCAGGTAACAATTGGAGAGACGAATGTACCTTTTGCTGCACTGCTACTAAAAAACCAGTAGTTTTTGATAAATACAAAGGTTAAAATTAGGGACATATAACGCTTGGAGACGGCGCTATAATCTTCTGCAGTAATTACTACATCAAAGCTCCATGAAACGTCCTCTTTCGGTGAAATATGTTACTAATATGTTACTTTGTATTTTTCAAAATTTACTTTTTTTCTAATACCAATGCAGCAAACGGTTCATTCCTATCTCTAATCATAGTTGAAATATTCACTTTTAAAATGGGTCACTTTATACTAAGTAATGAAAGACAAGAACATAAATACATACTGTTGCACAAATTGTCTGTATGTAGTGTAAAATAAAGACGTATTATTTTAAAATTTTATTGTAATTTATTTTATCTTCTTATTTTATTTATTAACATCGATTATACAGGTTAGAAAAAGGTGGCAACACCTAAAGCAGTCGAGAAATTTCGAGGTGTTTCTTTTTCGACGAATTGGCTGGAAATTTCGGGGATGTTCTTACGCGTCTGATATATAAAGACCGGAGATCGGGAAAGTTTTCAGATTGACTTCGGACTTCGATGAAAGCTGATCGCTTTGTTTACCTATTGGAGTGAGCTTGTATAATCGCTGTATTCGAAGTTGTTTTCATTGAAACTTGATAGTGACTGTTCTTCGAATAACTTTTGTGAGCTTTTGAAGAAAGAATAAATATTTTTATACCGTAAAAGCTGTGCCATCATTGCCTCAGTGGAAAAATTCATAACAATACTTTCCAAAACACATAATAAAAATAACTACTTTAAAATTACCTTCTCACAAAGTAATTCTCGATTCCTATTTACTCGAAGAAAACCTTCCCAAACTCAAACACCTTGAAAGAAATTCCCAAGCATTCAACTCAAAGCCAAACACACATACGGAAACTTTTCGAACAATTTCCGGGGAGAAAGAAACCCTCAAGTGAACGAATCGAACATCTCCACCAAAAAAGAAAAAAAAAAGAATGTTCCTCGATAGAACAAAAGACAGCAGAACAATCCTTCTAAGAGTGAAGGGGGCCAATCTCCCTCGTCACACCCTACTTCCGGTGGATTACATGTGACGTCACTCTCTAAATAAGTTAAACGAGAGGAGGCGGAACAAACGAAAACAATGGCAGGGATTGACGTGTTCGACAAAACCACTTCGTCTCGCAGCCCCACCCCTTTGCTATTTGGTGTTCTTTTTAGGGTTCCTGATTTTTATCTGAGATAACAGTTGTCTGGGAAGAGGACTGCTCATGCATTCTTTGAACATCTGCAGTTTTCCCATAAGGGCAGCTGTAAAAAAAAAAAAAAAACGTACGAACATTCTCAGGTCAAGTGTTCCTTATTCGAATACTGGGAATGGTCTAAGGGCGATTGGGCGAAGGGCGATAGTGAAGACCTTGTGCCATAAAAACTTCAACCAACCAAACCAAGAGGTGATTGTTGGTTTAGTACCTCATCGAAAAGTATTGATTTTTTTTATTTATTTATTTTTTATATATATAGAATAACTTTTTTTTATATAGAGAGAGGTATAGAGAAATGTTATTTGATAATAAATATATTGGTCTGGCTTTGGAAAAATAACCAAAACTGTTTAAAAAAATTTATGAGTTGAATTATATAGGATAGTCAAATATGTCATAACTTACCAAATAATAAGAATTCCTTTTTATTTAGCAACCAATCGCTCTATAATTTTTCAATTTCTCTTCTCTGGTGCCAAATACTTGTATCTTTTCAACGTGAGTCAACTTGGCTTTAAATATTACATCCCCCATGACCTATTCATCCCCGATTTGGATCACTTTTAAAAGGATGCAAGTATTTGGCGGCAAGGGAATGACATCGTAAAATTCAGAATGATGTTCGAGGCTTTATCAAAACTTACAGTCGCCTCTCAGTGTAAGAATTATGACTAGAAGAGATCGCCAGGCTGTCCCTTTCCTATAGTTCTAATGCCGACCAAACGGTATAGTGGTTAGCATGCTAGCTTCTAGACCACGAGGTTGCAGGTTCGAATCCCGTGTTGGTATGGGTGTTTGTAAATGTATGTTGGCTTGTCTAATGATGAATGTTTCGGCGCATTATAGCCCTCGTGTTGCTGACGGCGCCAGATAATCTGAATACAACCAACCTATAGTCCTAACGATTTATTATTTTGGTTACAATTATTGACACAGTATTAAGTTAACCGTATGACCACAACCAATTTACTCCAGCTAAAAGCACTTTAAAAAAAAAACAAGAACAAAATTTGAATGGAAAATACCTTAGTGTTTTTATTACACTATACCAATACTTTTTAGCTATACTCATACAAAAAATTCAAATTAATAATTAAGTAATTGCGCTCCAAATTTTGTTAATATTTTTTTTTTTTTTATTAATGTTATTATATCCAGTGAAAAAATCATATCTTTTAATGTTCTTCTTCGTAAAATACTGTGACCAAAATAATATAACCCATAAGAAAGATTTTATTATATTCCCTTTATATGCATTTCCAATTTTTATATTCATTAACACAGCGCCGATAAACTAAAACTTTTTAAACTAAAAAGCAATTTAAAAATCGCAATTAGATGGTGTACACTCTCAAACGAAAGTAAATTACTTTTAAGCACCTGAGATACATTTAGTAATTTTTATTACTTTAACCACTCATAGTAATTTAGGTACGTTTAGCATAATCGTATTTAATATTAATTACAATCCGTATTAAGATTTTTTTTTTCGTCAAAAGTAGCATTGAAAACAATTAAATACTCGTTTAATGGTGGAGGAGGAGATGTAATAGAAAGAGTGTGTTGTGGTTGATTAACTTTTAAAAAGGTGGGTCTTCACCTTTAAGTTTGGGAGCATCTACCTCTAGAACTCTGCACAGCAAAAGAAATGGGTGTAGATGAGGCCTTTTAGCGACAGTGACTATTATAATCCATGTTGTTTAACATCGAATAGCTAGTGGTGATAAGTGAGAAGGATAAGCAAGTGTAAGTTCAATTATATAAACCTAAAATAACTTTATCGTTAAGAAAATACTTTTTATGGAAGCTCTTAATGCTTTTAACGCTCCGGATTTTTTTAAAATTTGCTAAATTTTAAATTTTGGAATTAAAGAGTAAGATATTGTTAAAATTTTTTGTATATTTGTAAATATTTCGTAGTGTTAATTTTGTAAATAGTAAAATTTATGTACATTTCGCATAAGGCAGTGCAATAGTTCGCCGTTAATTTGTTTCCCTGCAATGAATCTCTTGATGCTTGATAACGAGTTTTACACAGGTACCCTCTGGGAAGCGAGTTTTAAGCAGCAGGGCATTTAACATTATGGTAATGGCAATCTCGCCAAATTGGCGAGATTTTGGGTCCCCATGTACATGTGTAGGACTTTTCGACTAGGATCTGGAAAGTTCTCCAAATGTCAATCTCTGGAATATTCACGAAAGTTCCCCTCCCCTATATAAGACCGGCCAAGTGAGCGGGGAGTAGTAGTTCTTGGATTTTGAGTCACTGAATTTGTTGACTGGTGAGTTGACTGGATACTGATTAGTTCTAAAACGAACTGTATTGCATTGTCTTTTGCGGCGATTTAGCAGTTGTTGTCAAGTTTTTAAACTGCTGTTTTGTGCTCTATTGAGGTGAAAAGAGCTGTATTGTGTCTACTAGAACGAGAAGTTCTGGAGCTGTAAGAGAACTGTGAAGAGTTATTTTGGAATAAATTTCTGCAAGTTTTGATCTGCTTTGGCTTCAAATCTTTCGAACCCGTCCACGCAACAATATATATTACCAAAAAGTTATTTGGTTGTAATGACTTTGTTATGAATTAAAAAATAAAATCTCCAAGTATCAAATGGAATTTTTTTTCTTTAGAAGACTCTACCCATATTCTTGAGTTTCCCCTGAATGTGGAAACATTTTGAATCAAAACCAAGAAAAACTATGTGTGTGGAACATCGCACAACTTTCAATTACACTATAATACTGAAGGGGAATTGTGTTATTTACCGTTATTATTTTTCATCGTTCATTTAGAAAATAATTGCCAGTTAGGTGATATTTTTTGCGATAGTTCTTGTATGGGTCTTTAAAAAAAAAAAAAAAAACTTTGCACAATGTTTCAATGAGCAACCTTTCAACAAAGTGGAGCACAAAACTTTTTTTATAATAAGCTTGCTACAAAATTCACTCTATATATGCGCCAACCTTTTCGGAAGGTTGCACATCGTGAACCTTTTCACCAAACTCTTTATCAACACTTGTCATGGAGGTTATCCTGCAACCTTGCCATATCAAGTCTAAAGACAATTGGATGGCAAGAATTTCTTAAACTAACATGCTATCTGGGTTATGGTTTATTAATAAATCATTAGCGATAAAATTTTCATACAAGTAACCTTGTATGTTTTTTTTATCTAAATAAGGCCCACTGAAGGGCAACCCCCTCCCCCCCCCCACACACACACGTTACGTACAGCATTGATGCAACAAAGCATTATTACTGTAACTTTGAATATCCCTATGATAGTGATTCATTTTTAATTGATTCTCCTCTCAAATAAAAGAAAAACTGGATTTTAAGATTGAACTGTCAGGAAAACCCAAATCCGAGAAAAACATGATTTCATGGATTTTTCTTTAAGTTGTATGACAGCTGCTTCTGTGAAGAGTTTAAAAGCAGGTGGGATTTAACAGAACCTTCAATAAGCTCTTAAAAGGTTTCTATTTTTGAGATGAGTCAAAATTCTTCAAAGTTGCCAAAAAAGATTTCTAAAGCAATTTATCTTGAAGTAAAATTTCAAACAACAGACGCACCGGCGTTAAAATAATCTCTATTTTACTCTTTTAAAGCTTTTAGTTTTCCAAGAAATTAATAGTTACTAATTGTTCTAACATTAAAACTTCCATAAATTCTTAATACTATTTCTAAAAATAAATTATCGATTGTTTGTTATTTATTATCGATTACAATTCCTTATTTCTAAAACAGAATTCTTGAATTCTTATGGTTTTAATCTCATTAATTTTGAACTTTTTTTTTTTTTTTTTTTTTTTCCCCAAAGTGAATGTAAAACCATTCAAAACTTTTGTTTTATTTCATTGGTGTGGTTTGATAAAAACTTGTTCACAAATATTAATAAGTTAAACTTAGTAATTTGAGATATTTTCCAAACATTTGACTAGTTACTTTTAAAACGTTACTTGATTATTTTATTAATTTTTAATAAATCATTATTTTATATTAACTTTTTAACTTTTTTTTAAAAATTTTAACTAATAATTATTTTATTTTAATATTTATTAAAAAAATCATTATTTTAATTTTTTAATTAATTAGTATTTTATTTTAAATTTTTAACTAATTTTCAGGTTATCAGCTGGTATCATAATCGTGATCACCTGTTACTATATTTCAGCAATTCCCTGTAAGAGCTTCAAGACAGTTACTGGCATGTCCCTTGATGACTACTTCATTTGATCAAATATTTACTATTTGCTGGAGAGACAACTACTATTACCCGTGCTATCCCGTGACCGCCGACTGGCAGCGTAATATTCGCTCAATAACTGGATTGATCCAGTTGCTGGCCTTATGAACAAGAAGCAGGTATTCCACTCAATTCATGACCTTGATCTTTCAATCAAATTATCAGCTGGAGTACTAGTCGCTGGCAACGCAAAAATTAACTTTAACATTTCATGTCATCTAAATACATTAAAATTTAGATTACATAATATGTTTCAAAGTTTTGTTTATTTTTAATTCGTAAATTATAAATCCTTTATATTGTTGCGTGGACGGGTTCGAAAGATTTGAAGCCAAAGCAGATCAAAACTTGCAGAAATTTATTCCGATATAACTCTTCACAGATTCTCTTACAGCTCCAGAACTTCTCGTTCTAGTAGACACAATACAGCTCTTTTCACAACAATAGAGCACAAAACAGCAGTTAAAAACTTGACAACACAACTGCTAAATCGCCGCAAAAAGACAATGCAATACAGTTCGCTTTAGAACTACTCGAAATGTTCACTGAGACTCAGTAATTCCAGTCAACTAATGGACTCAGCTAACAACCAAGTCCATCACCCGCTCTCTTTTATAGGGGAGGGGAACATTCTTGAGACTTCTAGAGGTAGATATTTGGAGAACTTTCCAGGTCGTAGTCGAAAAGTCCTATACATGTACATGGGGACCGAAAATGTCGCCAAATAGTCGCCTACATTTGGCAATTTCTCGCCAAATTTGGCGAGATTGCCATTACCATAATGTTAAATGCCCTGCTCCTTGTAAAACCCGCTTCCCAGCGTTACCTCTGTAAAACTCGTTATCAAGCATTGAGACCCACATTGAAGGAAGCAAACTAACGACAAACTATTGCAATGTCTTCTGTGAAATGTACATAAATTTTCCTATTTACAAAATTAGCACTACGAAATATTTACAAATATTCAAAAATTCGTAACAATATTAACTCCGATTTTCTTGTTTTGTTTAGCGTGAAAATCTGCGGAGGGCTAATTAACCCGCTTGCCGTCATCCAATCGAGCTGAAACTTGACGGATAGACTTAGATTCGTTGTCGATAACAATGCAATATATCAAATTTTAATCACTAAAAGGTCGCTTTTACACACGCTACTATTAGCGTTTCGAGGGACTAACAAACCCAGTTGCCAGTATCCAATCGAGCTTAAACTTGGCAGATAGAATAAATTCTCATTGACAACGAGTCTTTTAAGTTATGAGGTCTGCCTTTAAAAGGCATCTTTCACACACGGTTGTTGTTTTCAGATTATCTGGCGCCGTCAGCAACACGAGGGCTATAATGTGCCGAAACATTCGTCATTTGACAAGCCAACATACATTTACAAACACCCATGCCTTACACGGGACTCGAACCCACCACCTCGCGGTCTAAGAACTTTGGAGAACTAATTAATTCCTGAGTGGTCATTCAATCGGGTTTGACGCATATAAGATGGTAATATATGATAAAGAATTTACATTAAAAACTTTGTTTTCAGTTATTTTATTTATGTCTAAAGTTTTACAAAATTCCGTATACAGTAAAAAAGTACATAAAAAGAAATAATCTAAAACTAAAAATTAAAATTTTTGATTCGAAATTCTTAGCACAACACAGAAGTAACACATACCCAAAGATTCCAAATTTATTAATATAGACATTAATTTTTACTAAACACTGTGTTTTCGAAACTAACGTGATTACTTCATAATCCTTAGACCTCTACCTAATCTCTTCGACAATATTTTCAAGACAATTCATTTATTCTACAAGCAGCTGTTAAACTAACGATCGAAAACCACGCCACCAAATCCAGACCAGATCGCATTCTCAACAACGAGCATAAGCTGCAACTAAACAATATTTATTCTGGAATTAACTTTTATCGCTTAAACTTCGTATCCAGTTAATTAACGTAAACTAGAAACACCCAAATCCTAAACTTCAACTAACAGCATGTCAGCCGAAAATTAAACTTGTTGTTGTAAATCAATTTTATACGGCGAGACTTCCCGGTAAATCAAAATTAACGAGCTGAGTAGAATATCTGATTACGAAGCTTGCTGACAATTTATTTGGACTGGTTGATTCGGTAATTTTATTTTCCTCTAACTAGGAAAATATATATAGTACTTCTTTTCCGCTTCATTTACAATGCTTATGTGTCTGTGCATTGTCATAGAACTAATTGAAAGATTTGTGTATAGTGTAGGTTTGAGTGTCTTTGAATTATTTATTTGTTCTCTGTTATTTTACATTAGCGTTAACTTGGAGATAAAGCCTTTTTTATTTAGTGTTTGATAAGCTGTGTAGTGTATCTCTATAAAATACTGTTAGGAATTTTCTCGGAGGAAACGACGGCACCGAAATTACGCAGGTCTGCAAAAAAAAAAATTCGACTGCATGAGATGTTTTTGCTAAATATTAGGTTTTCCAGTACACTGAATCTAAAAGTGATCTCCATTTCCCTCCATCACGTGCAGATTTTTCACAAAATACAGGGTGTTTGCATGAAAAACCATTTAATTGAATTGTACTAAATAATATTTCTTATAACTCTTTATGCCTTTGAAACCTTTTCTTCTTCTCTTTAGATTTTCTTCGCTTTCTTCCGCTTTCCATTTTTTGTGTCCCGCTTCAGCATCTAACAACAGTAGTTAGCTAGTATAATGACGTCCCATCTTTCTTTGTAGCGTCCCTCGAAATGAGGTTCCGGGTAACACTAAGTTTTTATTTATTTTTTAATCTTGATACCAGCCATTCAACAGCACTCGCTTTTAAGAAATCGGAACTCACTTTGAGTTCAATGACTTGATGTTACAAAAACGAGTTTTTTCAAGAAAACCTGATGTGATGGATTTTTTTTTAGAATTTTTAGCGGTTTTAATTAAAAGAAATTTAAGAAACAATAAAAAAAAATCCTATGCAGTTTTATGGTTGCAGATATGTGTTATTCTTCATCTCAGAGGCTTACAAAACTTCTCTCGACAACTATAAACTCACTATCAAGCTCTAATAGGAACCACACGACTCTAAATTTCCAACGAACTCAAAATTCGACGACTTGGCGGTTTTTATATCCTCACGAGCGAACTTTCCCTAAAAATTCAAAGCAAACGATCTGACGGTCAGGACGGCTAGAAAGCATCGCGAAATTTCACGATTCACTCGAACGTTGCCAACTTTTTACAAACCAGTATAATCGCTGTTAACAAATAAAAGAAAGAAAATAGAACTTTAAAAGAAATATTCACACTATTTACTATGATACACAGAAAAAGTGTGTAACAATACAAAATGATTTTTCAGATTGAAAGCTTACAACGTTAGAAGCAAAGGAAATATTTTTAAAGCTCTATGTATTCCTATTTTCTCAGGACCAGACAATTTTATTTACAAAGAGACAAAAAAGTATGCACGCTTTCTGACTGCGACAAGTCAAAAGGGGGGAAAAAAAAAACGGACTTCCGTTCCGAATATTCTCGGAAGTCGACCATCAAATTCTCCCATATCCGCAAGTATTCCTCGTCTAAAAATCCTTCACATTTCGACGTGAATATTCAGACGGTGAAAGTCAGCGTAAAATTGCCTTCTTTTCATTGTTATCCATGCAGCGGCTACAAAACCCACGGATCTCTTACCCCAACGTCCAATAGGAGACGAGGAAAGACCCTCCTAAAGAGACATCGAACGAATCGGAAATCTTTAAGGTGACGGAGCTGTCCAGGTTCCTTTTCCTCCCTTATCATACGATTTGTGAGAAGAATAAAATATTCAAGTTCTTTTTTTCTCTTAGTTTTTTTTTTTTTTTTTTTTTTTTTTTTTCTCTCTCTCTTGGCGAATGTTTTCAAGTTCCAAATTGGATTGGAAGATATGCTTGAGGAGATATTTTTTTTTCTCGTGTTTTATAGGAAAAAATAGTTAAGGTATCTTTTTCTTGTGTTTTATTTATTTACAGCAGGAGACTGGTATTTCAATACAGTTGTATTTTGTGTTCAATACAAAACTAAAAGATCATAAAGGGATTTTTTTTTTCTTTGGGAGAGCTTTTTATTTAATTACAAGAGTATTTATTACAAATTTAATTGATTTGATGTTTTTTGTGAAACACCTGTTGAGATTATTTATCTGCTGATTGTTAATTAGCAATTGCTAGCTACACGGTTTAGCACCATAAATCATTAAATCTTGAAACTAAGTATCAAATATTGGTTGCAGCTAAATGGGAACCACTTTTTTGTGCAAGGTGAAACAAAATTTTTTAACAGTGTATTTTATGTTTTTCCTAATTGGTATCCTATGACTTTTTCCTATTGTTGCGTAGATGGGTTCGAAAGATTTGAAGCCAAAGCAGATCAAAACTTGCAGAAATTTATTCCGATATAACCCTTCGCAGATTCTCTTACAACTCCAGAACTTCTCGTTCTAGTAGATTCAATACAGCTCTTATCACAACAATAGAGCACAAACCAGCAGTTAAAAACTTGACAACACAACTGCTAAAATCGCTTCAAAAGACAATGCAATACTGTTCACTTTAGAACTACTCTGAATGCTCACTGAGAGACAGTTAACTCAGTATCTCAACTCAGTAATTCCCCTAACTCAAATCATGGCCGGGCTTATATAGGAAAGTCAATCCTTCGTGAATCTTCTAGAGATAGAAATTTGGAGGACTTTCCAGATCGTAGTCGAAAAGTCCTATACAAGTACATGCGGACCGAAAAGCTTGGCGACATTTGGCTCTATTTTGCCAATTTGGCGAGATTGCCATTACCATAATGTTAAATGCCCTGCTCCTTGTAAAACCTGCTTCCCAGCATTATCTCTGTAAAACTCGTTTTCAAGCATTAAGCCACATATTGCAGGGAAGCCAAGTAAAGAACTCTTGCACTGCCTTATGCGAAGTGTACATATATTTATCTTTTTACGTAATTAATACTACGAAATATTTACAGAAATTCGTAACACTATTATTGGTTCTTGCCAAAATACAAAAAGGCCGAGAAGAATAAAAAAAAGTTAGAATAAATATTAACTTTATTTTTATTCTTCTGGGGTCTTTTGTATTTCAGTAAGATAACTTGTCAAAACCAAAAACGAAGATTTTAGTTTATTTCTAACTATGACGAAATATAAATAAAGAACAAGTCAAGCAAATATTTGTTTGTATAGGAGAATTTTCAGCATAATACCTACAAACGGACTATAATACACAGGCCTTATTAAGCTAACGTTAGCTTAAGATCTGTGCAAATAAGGGATTGCCTTCCGGAAGTTCTTTCAAAAGTAAACTTCCCCACATTTGGATCTCGAATGGGAGAAAACACTTTTGATTTTGCCCTAACAAAACCACGACTTACCAATAAGTTACAGGAAAAATGAAAAATTGAAAGTCCACGAACATACGAGTAAAAAACAAAGCAGTTCTCACAGGATCAAGTAAAATATATTGAACAAAAAAAAAAAAAATATATCAACAAAGAGTTCTTAACATAAAAATATTATTGATTACCATCCGTCGGCGTACTTAAATAAGACTGGGAAGTTGCTCACAGATACCCACATCTCCCTCTGTTGACGAAAAGACAAACTAATTTTTTCTTTAAGGGGAGAAAACGCAAATTATTTTTTGAGAATCTCTCTGAATGCTACATGGTTCTCCTTTCAAATCTTACGGAATTATCATTATTTCAAATCCTCAATGTATTTTGGACTATCCTGTATTATAAGCATTTGTTATTTATTATTACTGTAATTGACAAACACAAATTTCAGAAAATGTAGGAAAAAGAAAATCTCTATCAAGTAAACTAGCATTCACTCACTTTTTTTATTTTCAGATGCTGCACTGTCATTTTGTAATGTATTTAAATAACATATCTGTCGTGACTCCAAGAATATCGGTAAACAACACCAATTATTTTCAAAACATTGAAAGGTTAGCATACAATGGTATGACAACCAAAACTTATTTTTACCGAAATGGATTGGTTACGATCAATAACCTTTCGAAATATTTTCTCCGTTATGCCGTATTTTCTTTTTGTATTCATTCTTTTTCTCTTTGAAAACATAATGCAGTCCAATTCATTCTTTGGAAGGTTTGAACAGATTTTATATTTGCAAAAAAAATTACGTTTATCGTGCAATTCAGTTTTATTCTTAAGAAATCTTCAATGCTTTTTATCAAACTCAGCTGTTGACCAGGAGTTTTCTTGAAACATGATATTTCAAAAGAAAAAGCGTCCTAATATTTATCTTAATCCCCACTGAGTGAAGAAAGTTTAGTATAAAAATGTTTTCTATAGAAAATATATTGAAATAGTACCAATTGTGTATATTTTGATGTGCAATTGAAAATGTTTCATCATATTTCTAAAGGCAACACAGTTGTCTTTTGTTCGATTTTTCCAAGCGTAGAAAATTAGTCTAATGAAATAAAAGAGCAAAGCAATAATTATGAATATGTATGTAGTTAAAAACGAATTATTTATCGGAAATGTAACTTGCTGTACATAATAATTAGAAGTTAGATTAAAAAAATGTTTTAAAGAAGATATGTTTTCCAATCAAAATTGAAAAAATTATTTTCACTTTCCAAAATAGTTTAACAAATCTGATTTTCATTCATTCATCTTTGCAAAAATTTGGACCAAAAAAAACTGTAAGACAGATTTTATTGTATATCTTACGTCAAAAGCTCAAAAGTTGGCCACTTTCCAAAATGGCTTATAATGGCCAAAAGCTAAAATTATATTTAATTTTTACTTATAATAAAAATAAGAATTTTTTTCATCCAAACGATACAGGTATGGCAAAAAGTTCATACTGCATTTAAAAAAAATTATGGTAAAATCTCCATTGTCTCTTTCTTTAGATATTTGCCCATGTTAAATGCATTTTTATTTTCTTGGCGCAAGACTTTTTTACGTACATAGTTTTTCTTTGATTATATAATATATATTATATTATATAATATATATTATATTATATATATTATATAATATATATTATATTATATATATTATATTATATATATTATATAATATATATTATATTATATATATTATTAATATATATTATATTATTAATATATATTATATTATTAATATATATTATATTATTAATATATATTATATTATTAATATATATTATATTATTAATATATATTATATTATTAATATATATTATATATTATATATTATATATTATATATTATATATTATATATTATATATTATATATTATATATTATATATTATATATTATATATTATATATTATATATTATATATTATATATTATATATTATATTATATTATATTATATTATATTATATTATATATGTGCTGTCAACATTGTCATATACATGTTATATATGACTGTATAGATATTACATGATTTTCTAGAAAAAAAGAAAAGAAAATGTAACAGCAAAGAAAATACATTATTTTTCTTTATATAGTCTTATAATTTAGAGCAAATGAAATACGTCCTCAAAAAATATTGTTCACTGGCTATTTAAATACCCAGGCAGCGTAGCAGTATTGACCAGTGTCAGAAGCAGGAGTTCAGAAAAATTGGCCTTTTCTGGCCGAAACTCGAGCGTCATTCCAAAATACACGATAATTTAAAAATAAAAATGTCAAACACATCACAAAACGTATTTTTACTCTCAGTCCTTTCTTATAAATAACATATTTCAATTTTAAAACTGTGCAATATTTCGAAACTTCCAGTATGTTTTATCTAACATTGTGTGAGATTGGCCCTTATCGCTATCCAACAGTCGATTAACAGCTTTCCTCGGCTAATGTCAGTCAACATTGACCAAAGTTGTTCAGTTACTGGGAGACTCTCAAATAAACAAAACAACAACAAAATTTAGACAGTATAACCAAAAGTTTTCTATGAACCTTTTCTCCTAGATCTGATAAGAAATGTCCCTAAAGCTCAACAAACCAAAACACTTTTCCAGATTAGAGCAAATACTTTCTTTTTAAGCGCAGTATTCAGTCCTGAAATACATCTCAGACACTGTTTAAGCGCAGTTAAAGGAACCACTCACGTACAGCCCGCTTGGTCGAACAAAAGTTACTTCTTTCCTTCGAAAAAGAACGTTATCCTTTTCATTCTGCCATTAGCTCGGTAAAATAGTCAACGAGAACGACAGAGGAATATTGAATAAGAGAGTTCCAATGGCACAAATCATGTGATACATAGTAATTGGTTTAATAAGGGTATCCCAGTTAGAGATAATATAATCCATAAGAACTAAGTTTTTTAATATAAATCCTTTATATGCATTGCCGATTTTTACACTCATTAACATAGCCACGTTTCTGTTGCCAGCGTTTGCTTGGTGTTTGAATCTGATTTTAAATATTAAAAAAAAAAACATCGCTATCAACAAAATATGCGGCAAACTACTTTTCAAAATTTATTCCTTTAAAAATAAATGGGAATTTATGCATTCACATCCAAATATCCTTTATTTTTTTCGGGATAAAATAATTTTTCATATATATTTATTAAAACACTTTTGGAAACAGTAAGAGTTTCTTCAATTATCTGTTAAATGCTATTTCAGAGCGATTGGATGTCGTCAAGTTGGTTTATTAGTATTCCGTAAAAGCAACCTTTTAGTGATAGTGACAGCCCCCAGAATTTGATAGAATGCATTTTCATCGCCATCGAACCTATCTGCCAAGTTTCAGCCCGATTGGATGACGGCAAGGGGACTAATTTAGACTTCGCAGATTTGTCTGCCATCGACATGCACATCTAACCAATCACCCACACACATACACACAAAATCGAAGTTAACATAAAGGATTTTTTTTTTTAAACTAATGTCCAAAAGGAAACCTCTGATATAAGTCCACCAATTTATGATATAATAAGAAGAGAATGCAGGTTTTTATTCACTATCGAACATCGTTATGTATTTTACGGACCGAATAACTCAGCGTTTCTCTACCTTTCAGTATTTGCGGCCCAATTTTCAATCATAATTTTCATCGCGCCCCCGCTTACAATAAAATGTATACAACAATAATGTATATTGAGTATTTTGGATTTTGTTTTTAAATTATTTTTAACCAACTGTCAAAACAAGAGTAAAAGCGAGTCAACGTTGGCGAAAAACCACATCGGGCATTTTGCTAAGCGGGCGGTGAACACGACCGATGCCGTTCCGAGCATGCGCAGAGCAAATGTTTTCTTATAGGAAAAAGGAAAATGTTCGATAACACAAGTTTCAATTCCAGCCAGTCTCATTCGAGTCGATCCTTCTGTCGCTATCGAATCTATCGTGAATGTGTTTATAATATATGCTTTCGTATTAATTGCAATTCACCATATTAAATATTCAGGGCAGCAGATTTATGCAGACTCACGGATAAATTTTTAAGCGGAAGTATGCGAGCATTAGACGATAGTCAAGCATCAACAAGTACACAGACGAGCTTGGTTCCGAAAATAAAATCAAGAAAATATTCTCAAGAATACTTAAATTTTGGGTTTACCAGTACTGAAGTAAGTGAAGAAGAAAGGTCCCAGTGTATCATTTGCTTTAAAATAATGGCCGCAGACAGCATTAAACCTAATAAACTTAAACGACATTAGGAAACGCTTCAAGTGAGTACGTCAACAAACCCAGAGAATTCTTCGAATTAAAATTAAAATCATGTAAAAAGCAAAAATCAATTTTTGAAGAAACTTTGTCTGTGAATAAAAAAGCTTTAATCGCATCTTACAAAGTTACATATAAAAAAGCTAGATGTAAAAATCCTCACACCATTGATGAAGAGTTTATTTTGCCAGCAGCAATTGAGATTGTATAAACTATATTTGGAGATAATTTTTCAAAACAATTGCAGTCCATACCTCTTTCAAACGATACTGTTGCTCGTCGAATTGGTGATATAGCTGAAGATGTACAGTGTCAGCTTTTCTCGAAGTTGCGTGACAATTTGTTTTCAATACAGCTTGATGAAGCAACAGATAGTAATAAAGATGCTCATTTAATTGCCTATGTTCGATTTTGTGATAATATGTCAGTAGTAGAAAAACTACTTTTCTACAAACCAATAGAACTCCAAACAATAGCTCTCGCATTATTTGTTATTTTAAATGATTTTATGAACGAGCAAACATAAAATGGAAAAATTGCGTCGGAATATGCACCGATGGTGCTCATTCAATGTCTGGAAGATTCCAAGGTATACAAGCACTTGCAAAACAAAAGTCACCTCAGTCAACACCACCTAAAGTACAAGGCCCAATCACTCTCACTTCTGGTTGCCGTGACGTCATCACAAGAAGTTATACTGAAACAGCTAGATCTAGTTTCTTTACTTCATCCCGATGTCAGCAGCAGAGCACCTATTTGTGAGCGTTTTTATGTATAGCTTTCAACAGATTTGTAATTGAGTAACCATTTGCGAGCGTTATTATTTATCGTTTTTATTGAAAAGAATACCATCTATGATACCTGTTGTGTAACTAGTTGCAATGGAAATCGCAACCCAGACAGCAGTGTCCATTTTTAAGTTTCTCGAAGATCCGGAACTGCGTCAGAAATGGATCCAATCCAATACCAGAAAAGGATTGAAACCCTCAAAATATTCAAGGGTAAGTAAAAAATCTTGGGCGTATTGACTTATATAAATGTTTTTAATAATAAACTTGTGTAAGTTTTTATCCGAAATGTTTTAACTTTTTAAATTTAACTAAACTATAACACTGAATGTGTTCTATACAGTTTTATAGCAACCATAATTAGTATTTAACTGTTTATTTTAGCTCCAAATAGTTACTAAAAATAGCCAAGTCTCTGTAGTGCATTTCTACTATTTTTTATTTTTTTTAAACACAATTAACCTTTTTTTTTTTTAATTGTTGACCGATAATTCCATAGTAAAAAAAATTAAAATATTGGTTGAAATTCCAAGTTCGATATGAATTTTGCGCCAAGGTGATTTTCACCAAAAAATGTCCATTTTTATAATGTCAAAAGAACTGCTTATAGTTGCCATAATTTGGCGCGGTTTTATGTGTAAACAATTCCAAAAACAAACCAGAATCCGTACCGGACTTGGATATTTAGCTAAAATGTGTATACGAATATATTTATTTGTACTTTTTGACTTAATTATCTCATTTATATTTAAAATGTGTCATCTTAGTGGAAACGGTATAATTTATTTTGTATATATAATTTATTTCCCTACTTCTTAAACTAATTTATCGAAAACCTCAACTATTTTAAGAATGCTTAAGCTTGTTTTTCATGATTTTAAGTATATATATTCCTAGGTGTGTATTCTACATTTCCAAAATGAGTATATGCAGAGTTACTGAGGCTTTTGACAGCAAGAGAGGAGAGAAAATATCTGCTCCGTTGAAGTACTCTAGCCTGACAAATAATGCTGTGCCAACTATTTTCCCTAACTGCCCTTCTTATTTATCATCTACTTCAAACATCAGAGAAAGCGTGGTTAAAAAGCAAGAGCGAATTGTGAACTTTAATTTGAAAAAGGCAATTGCTGAAAGTTTACAAGAGATGAAGGAAAAGCAAGCAAGGATGATATTTTCATCATTCGAAGAACTCTGTGAAAAGTAAATAAAATTTCTTTACCTGCTGGGTGGTCTCATTTGAAAGAATCTGGAATATTGATATTGTTTTAATTAATTTTAAACCCAGAACCTCTTATTACAAAATCAATAGTAGTAGATGATAAACTTTCTTCAAATACTTATTAATAATGTTCATATAACAAAATTAAATGAAATATGCATACCTTCAAATGTAAACAGCTGTGAAAAAATTTCCACTTTAATTGAGAATTTAAATAACTATAATAGTAATGATAGAAATCAATTCTTCTCCAAACTTCAAATTATTTGTAAGCATTCTGATGACCTATTAACTAATGATTTGTTCCATAAAAATTGTACTAATTTGAAAATGCCAATGTTAGCAGGTATGTAATATATCTGTTAAGTTAATAAGGTGTGTGTCGTATGTGTTAATATTGTAAATAAAAAAATTTGATTACTCTAAACCCAGTTCCTTGTTCTTTTTATATGTAAACAATTAAATTGATATGAATATTCAATATATTATCTATGTGATAAAAACTTCAATAAAATTTACACTATTGATAAATATACAAATGCAAAAAAAATAGAAAAATTTTCGGTTTAATATAATTTTATTTTAAAACCTTTTAACTTGGGAAATTTTTATTTTAGTAATTGAAAATCGAATGAAAAGCATTGAATATTTGAATGCTGTATAACAATTTGAAATTTAGCAATGAATTCTATTCATGTTGTTTTCAAACTACGCTAAATAATGAAACCGCAATGAACGTAAACCGTCCAACTTCTCTTGGTGACGTCACAAAACAAGTGGTAAGGCCTTGTCTTTAGGTGGTGTTGCCTCAGTGCGTCAGGACACATTGCATGATCCACAGAGAAAAGACCGAAAGAAATGAGGCCTGGTCTGAATATTGTGTTAACTACGGTTGTAACCGTAGTAAATTATATAAAATGAGACCCCTGAAATCGAGAATCTTTTCCGCACTTTGTAAAGATATGGGTTCAGTACATTCAGCGTTACTATTTTATTGCGAGGCAAGATGGTAATCACGCGCGAAATTTTTGCAACGTGTTTATGAATTATGAGAAGAAATCGCCATTTTCGTAGAAAAAGAAAACAGATCGGAAGCTGAGAATTTTCGCGATGGTTTATTTGTGATGAAATTGGGCTACTTGGTCGACATATTCGAGAAATTAAATAACTTGAATCTTCAACTCCAAGGAACAAATACACATATGTTGTATAACGAGTGATAAAGTTAATTTTTTTTTTAAGAAAATTGAAATTGTGGAGCAGACATTTAAAGCAAAAAAACTTAACAATGTTTGCAAATGTGGATGATTGTGCTAAAACTTACAAGGCTAAAGAAGAACATGTAAAAGTTTTTTTTTTTTTTTTTTTGTAACCATTGAAAATCATTTAGCCATGCTGGCAAAGAATTTTAAAAAGTATTTTCTTTACTTATGACAAACTGATAGCAAGTTACGAGTGAGTTAGGGATCTATTTCATAAGACTTCACAAGGACTCTCAATTGATAAGGAAGAAAAATTCATAGACTTCACGGCAAGAGGCGAAACCAAAAGACAATTTAGTAATAAATCACTATTTGAATTTTGGGCAGGAGTAGAGGATGATTTTTCTGCACTAAAAACAAGGGCATTTCACATTCTACTACCATTTTCAACATCCTACCTTTGTAAAACTGGATTTTCTGCTGTGTATTCTTTGAAGATAAAATATAGATCTCAGCTAAATATAGAAACATAACTGAGAGTGGCTATTTCTAATATTAAGCCTTCCTTCCAAAAACTTTGCTCTGCAAGACAGGCCCAAGTCACTAATAATTATGAAATTTGTTTTTAATTTAGTATGTTTTGATTAAGTAAGTTTTGATTTAGTAAGTTGGTTTACTTTATTTGTTAAATTTGTCGAAATGTATTTTGTTTTCTATGTATATGAGTGCTTTCCTTTCAGTCAGTTAATCAATTTTTGTAAATAATATTTTCTCTTGGATATTCTCGCGCCACCCCTCTAGTGTGGTCGTGCCCCACAGGTTGAGAATCGCTGGAATAACTGGTTTAAAAATTCTTTAGTCTGCCGTACTTGATGTTGCTGGAAGTTTCCGGATTTATATAAAAATGGTTGAAATAGTGGGTGGTTATAATTAAAGTTTAACTTTTAAAAGCTTTAAAGAAATAATTACCTAAAATTTGACCTAAATATAAGCGAAAAAGAGAGAGTTGGTTTCAGAATAGAAATATAGTTCGAAATGTTTGCTTTTAACGCCATACCATTTTCCTTTTTTTTTTTCAAGTATGTCCAGTACAAATTTCAGGTCAATCTGACAAGTCATTTATTTATTTACAGCTCATTGAAAGTTGACATTTAATTATAATCATCTATTACAAAGCACTTGTCACAGTTGGATGATAATATCAGACAGACTCGCTATCGATGACATAATACACTATCAAGATTTGGGGGGAGGGAAGTCATTTAAATGCCGCTTTTATACAGGTTTCTATCGTAGTTTCGGAAGACTAATTAACCCTTCAATCATCGTCCAATCGAGCTAATTTTCCCTCTTTAACTCGTCGAATGCAACCAACGCATTCCATATAGTATTCAGGGATATTACTAAAAAACTGCCTTTACACACGCTTCTATTGACTCTTCGGATATCTTCCATTGACTCTTCGGATATCTTCCATTGACTCTTCGGATATCTTCTATTGACTCTTTGGACTCACTTGCCGTCATCCAACCGAACGAAAATCTATC